>CM065738.1:51582163-51589663 GCA_033310375.1 Conus canariensis | reverse complement strand
TGAAGGGAAGGTTCGGGTCATTAACCACGATGGCAAAGAGGACAAAGGGTACCCCACTGACCCAGTCCAGCAGCAGAGGGGATCTGAGATCTTCTTCACAGCCAGTCCTTGTGTCCTGGAAATATGACGTGGCACTCTCATGAACGCAAAGATAGAGGACATTGTCTTGGGAACACGTCTGGCTCTAGGAACTGAACCCTGAAAAAGTATCTGGCACTGGTGGACATGTGGAACCAGCAGATGAGCCTTGACATGGAACCATTAGACAGTGCTGGTTCTCTGGGCCTGTTTGATGCTGAGAATACGCAATGACCACCTCGCTGGCTTTGATTTCCATCGTTCTGTTCTCCCGTGTGCACTGGGCTAGATGGCCGGCTGTTAGATTCAGGTAATACCTACTGCTGACTAACATCTTTTTCAGTTGATGCTGAAATGTGTCATTCGTGTTTGAAGTTTCTGCACAGAGGTTGGTATTTAGAATAATGATGATAAGGAGAATAGTTTGCAGGAACGCAACGCTTAATGCCCGACAGAGGTTCTAGGCGCTTTGCAAACAAACAAAACCAACAAAAACATAACTAGACGCAGGTTATATACATTCATAGACTGCGACTAAAGTAAGTTGAAGTGACTTATAATGCAATCGCCCCACCCCAATGTCACCATCCAACGCGACAAACGACCACCACACAGCACACACACACACACACACACACACACACACACACACACACACACACACACACACACACACACCTCGCTTCTTCCTACCAATCCAGTCAAAAGCGTTACGTTTTTAATCTGACCACCAGCACGTGCACGGTTCAACGCACTCGTTCATACGCCTCTCACCCCCCACTCCCTATACCTTCTCTCTGCCCCTCTCCAGCACACACACACACACAACACACACACACACACACACACACACACACACACACACACACACACACAAAACAACACAATTTTCTTTCAGGAAAGACAATAACCAGGATGGATCACAAAAGTTTAAAGAGGTTCCTTCTTTCTAGCCGATTTGAAATGAGGCTGAGGCAGTAGAATACCTAATATTCATAGTTTGTTCCAAACAGTTGATTCCAGACAATTTAGTTCTGACGTTAGGGATGCGAAAGAGGCGAGTATCGAGGAGCCAGCGGGATAGATGTAGAGAGAGGAATATCTAAAAAAAAATGTTTTGGACCAATGCCAGTCATAGATTAATACAAAAAATAATAATAATAATATAATAAAACACTAGATGCCAGTTTGTAACTGATTCTGCACTGAATAGAAAGCCAGTGGAGAGACTGCAAGAGATGTGTGACCTGTTCCTGTCCGGCAGGCTTCCACACCAACCTGGCAGCGCTGTATTGGACGGACCTTCTGTACCTTGTGTTGCAAGCAGTTTGGAGAATCGGCCAAGAGACTATATTGCAGTTGTCAAGTCAGTGCCATTTTGTTTTGCCGACAGAATTTTGTTTTGATCGTTAATCCAACATTAATGTTTTAAATCATATTCTCAATCTAAATTATTTTTAATTAACATTTTATTTTTCTCTGGTTGCATAAAAAATGTACACACATATAATCATCAGCAAATTTAACAAGTACAAACAGTATACCAAACATACAAGCACCAGCAAATTGGACAAAATACATATTTTACACTTGTGTAAAGCAGAGAACCGTATTACTTCTAAAAAGGTTTGCAAACTACTCAAAGACAGGTAGATATATATGCCATCGTGCCACTAAGTTCTACTGAGACATATCTATACGGCTGGCATATTTTTCAATTTCATACCTTTTTTTCAGATATAATTATAGTAAACTGTTGGAATTGAGGTTGTGTTCCTTCAAACTTACATTTGTATACATAAAATGTAGCTAGCACCACAATACAGTCAAATGTACTGTCTGCCTTGTAATGGTCATCACATCCAAGTAAAATTGTCTTTTCTGTTAGTAGCGAGTTTGTGTTGGCACACGTTTCGTTTACCGAAAATACCGACAAGAGTTTCACCAAAGTCATAGTGATACTGGAATGCCTACAGGATCACAACAAAGTCTGAGTGATACACATGACAAGGCTCCATTTTGTTTCATGGTCGCCTGCAGAAGATTCTTAAAGATGGACATTATTATGTGTTGTGTATTTCTTTTGCAGTACGATTTTGCTAACATCACTACATTTGTGCAAAGTCTGAGTCTAAATCCAGCGTCCGTAATCATGAGCGTTGCCATTTCACGATGCTAGCAACAGGGACAGCCTCTCCACTAACAGGAGTTAATGAACTCAACATGTTAACATGATACGACTGTACATAAATACGTCTAAACGGTCTCTGATTGTAATGAAGAAAAATGTATTCTAGGATCTATACGAACATCCGTAAACCGGTTTTAGACTCATTAAAAAAAAGCATACAAGGCAGCAATAGAATATTCCAGACTTCTCCCCTCCTACACTCTTTCTCTTTGTCTTTTGTTTTTCCTGCGAAACTTCTACACTTATGTCAGACATTGTTCCCTAATCAGTATTTTCGAACTCTATTCATGTATATTCATTTATCATCCACGCTACTATGCATCACAGTCTACAAACGAGTAAAATGGGAACGCCCCCAAAGATGCAGTTCTTCACTGGGACACCACACCCCCTTTACCTAATAAACCTAGTCTATCATTGTTTCTGCCCTGTATAATATAACCTCACCACCTATACCTAATAAACCTAGTCTATCATTGTTTCTGCCCTGTATAATATAACCTCACCACCTGTACCTAATAAACCTAGTCTATCACTGTTTCTGCCCTGTATAATATAACCTCACCACCTATACCTAATAACCCTAGTCTGTCATTATCTGTGCCCTGTATAGTATAACCACACTCCCCTATACCTATTAAACCTACTGTATCCTTCCTTCTGCACTGTATAGTATAACCGCACCCCCTACACCTAACAAACCTAATCTCTCATCACTGCCCTGTATAATATAACCACACGCCCCTATACCTTATAAACCTATACATAGTAAAAATATACCTAATAAACTTAGTCTATCATTATTTCTGCCCTGTATAATATAACCATAGTCCTCTATACCTATTAAACCAAGTCTATCCCTACTTCTGCCCTGTATAGTATAACCACACCCACTATACCTGATAAACCTAGTCTATCATTATTTCTGCCCTGTAAAATATAACCACACCCCCTATACCTAATAAACCCAGTCTATCATTATTTCTGCCCTGTATAATATAACCACAAGCCCTATACCTATTGGACCTAGTCTGCCATTACTTCTGGCCTGTATAATATAACCACACACACCTATACCTTTTAAACCTATACCTGATAAACATACACCTACCAAACCTAATCTATCACTACTTCTGCCCTGTATAATATCACCACACTCCCCTTTATCTAATAAACCTAGTCTGTCCTTGCTTCTGCCCTGTATAATGCCTGTCAGGAAAGGAGTGCTCGAACTGCTCGTTGTCTCTGAAAGGTTCCAGACTTGCTTCATGAAGCTTTCCTGGAAGGACGGCACCTCTTCATGATGACAGCTTTTTTCCCAGTTCTTCAAATGGTATCGCAAAACTTCTGAGAAAACTGTTTAGGCCCAGCAATCATCCATTCTTTGAAAGGTTGGTGGTTTTCTTGTGTCATCCTTTGGGCCCGGCCCGCATCCCCCACCCTGAACGTTTTGAACTTGTTCATATCTTGTTGTTCTGCTCAGACACTGGCATGGTTGAGGTGAAAGACTGAAACATAACGGCAATGTTGAAAGAGCTCTTCATGGAAGGAAGTAGATTGGTTCTTCACGTCACGGTTTTGAACAGAAATCCATTGAGTGCAGTTTTGGTGGTCAAAGGCGAAGAATCCAGGACTTTGCAGTGACTCAAAATACAGTTTCACATTTTAAAAGTTCTAAGTAACTCCGCCGGTAACGTGGACACACAAATTACAAGACAAAATTTGTTTGGTTGTCCATGTTAACCGGCAGAGTTACTAAAAAAATTCTTTTAAAATTTAATTTCCCGCTGCAATTACCTCACTTTAAAACGTATAGTTTCAACTTTGCCCTACCACGAGATCGGATAAAAGAGAGACAACAGCAGCTCAGAGCTGGGGGTTGTATCTCGATACAGAGAAGTGAGGCTCTGGTTGATCATGCCTTGTCTTCAGATCTCCCCCTTCTTGTTCAGTCTGGGAGCGATCCATATAATGAAGGCATCTTGCTGCAGCCTTGGGGAGGGGGGGGGGGGGTGTCTTTCGTATTCCGCATTTTATGACAGCTTTGTAAGGGCTGGAACGTTTTTCTTCTGGCGGACTGTGGTATCCTACTGAACTTTTCAGAACTCCCCCCCCCCCCCCCCTTTTTTTTTTTTCGCTAACATGCCATCCATGTTATGTTCATAACGTATTAAAGAACAGACTCAACATTGATGAATTCCATTTCATCTTAAATTTCTTGAAACTTTTCAGAAATTTTTTTCCTTTTTTTGTTTTTCGCCGTCATGCTATCCATGTCGTGTTCATAACTTATTAAAGAACACACTCAAAATTGATGAATTCTATGTCATTTTAAAGTTCTTATGATTAGTTTACAAGTAAAATGAAATAAAACACAAAGTTTCCACCAGTCCCTAAAATGTTCAAGGCTGCTACTGTATACTGCATTGAACTAATGTATTCGAAATGGTCATTTGACTCTTGTCACTGTATCGTTAAAATGAAGAGCTTACAAGAACACGCAAACTGGGAAACGCAACTTTGAAGTATGTTCAATACATCTATATTAGAGTTGCTACAGTCGAGTTACTGACAACAAAGAATTTG
This sequence comes from Conus canariensis, assembly GCA_033310375.1. Classification (NCBI taxonomy): domain Eukaryota; kingdom Metazoa; phylum Mollusca; class Gastropoda; order Neogastropoda; family Conidae; genus Conus; species Conus canariensis. The sequence continues at coordinate 51,584,808 of CM065738.1, read as the reverse complement.
GATTTTGAAATAAAAGTAAACTGGGCATGGACTAGACTACTCCAATCCGTGATGCGACTGCTACAGAACAACCTGGGAAAAGGACTACAAACTGAAAGGTTTTTAAAACCATCATCCACACAAACAAATTCATCTGATCCAAGATCGTAAAACTTCATGTTTAAACTGCCATAGGTTAGGAGTTAAAAAAGGGTGTGTAACAATATCTTAGACTAAAGCAGTGTCCAATTTATTAATTACAATGTACACACTTTATTTTTAAAAAAAGGGAAAAACAAAGACTGACTAGGGCCGAGTTGGGTTAAAATGTAATGTTTAATCCTTTCATTCATGATCTCACGGGGTAGCTATCCTGTTGAATAATAACTTGGATAATGTGTGATATTACACAAAAAATAAATCAACGATCAAGTAACAAGATCGAAAAAAGTGCTCAGTACAACCATTAACAAATTAACACATACAAATATTAAGTAAGAGCACAATAATAAGAAAAATGAAAGTTGGAAAAAAATATACGCCATCTAATTCAGTAAACAGAACCAGCCAGCAGCATTTACAATTATGACTAGAGAATGGCTATTGTATGTATAACAAAGTTTTAGAATAATTTGACGAACGGTTGATTGGCATTGCGAGGTTTTGTATGTGTTCGCAGTAGCCTCCAAAGCAGAAACAGAATCTTCTGGCTACAGATTTGTGTCATTATCTGATATTAGCGTCATTTGCGCTGGTTGCAGATAGGTGCCACGAGTCCCTCAGAAGGTCCACCGCCTCTTTTGGCTTTTCGTACCACTGGAAGACTTGTTAGAGATCTTGGAAAGTACAGGTTTAGGCGTCTTTGCAGTATCAGGCAGTGCACTGCATCTGATGGGTTGTGGAGGCGTAGCAGCCTGATCCTTCACTGGAACCGCACAGGTAAGCCAACAGGAACAGGTGTGTGGGGTACCATACCTGTGTTTACCAGCCTGGTATTATCAACACCAAATGGCACATGAAGGACATGCATTACCACATAAAAAGGTAGTGAAACGTAGACGATTATCTTTTTTTTTCAAGGAAATACTGAAGACGTATACTGCAAAGCAGCTGCTTCAGCTCAGGTCTATGTGACACATTTCTCCAGCTGCTTATTTAGTCTGGAAGCAAACAAGCTAGTGTGGGGAAACATGCACAGTAGTTGGAATGCTGCTCTGAGACAACTACTGTCACGTCTGTCTCTGTGTAAATGTGCCCGAGTTTTAATAATCACTATTACTGAAATTGCCTCGGATGTAATCCGTACTATGCCATGTCTTGTTGCTAATACATCATGATCATATTTCGGAAGTGAGAAAATCACAGGCATCTGAACGGCTCGTGTCCATATGCTGATTACAAGAAAAAATATGTCATGTAGTCACTCCTTTCGCGTTCTCTCTCTCAAAAAAATAAATGAAGAAATTAAAAAATAGTCCTTAAAGTGGAAGTTTTCCAGTTCAAGACATTTTTTAAAATAATTTTTTGTTCTCCCTAGCAAACCACCGCTTCCCTGGTTATACCCCCATTACATTCACATTCCCAGCCACTTGGTCTGACATTGAGTGCAACTACAATACCAGGTTCACTTATGCAGGTGTTATTTTATGCTTGAACTGTACTAGCAGCGCATCAGTTCAAGCCAGCCTTGCTTTCTGTCTAGAACAAAGTTATAATCTGGTTAAAATCCAACACAACTTTACTTTCATTTTCTCTCATTCTAGGCAACAATATCGTCCCATATGTGACTTCTCTAAGGCTGGCAGTAATGTTCACCCTGATTGAGCTACCTCTGCAATTCGGATACATTATTTACATCACAGGTCAGAACAGCACTCTTTGAGATTCCTTCTTCTCTCAGCAGTAGCCTGACTGTCAACTATTTCGAGTCAATGATTAACAAAATACTGAAGTTGTTCGGATGGTGCCAGCTCTGACTTTGTTTTAGCGATTCTAATCTTTGGAGAGCAACGAAAGGGACGATAATACGCATCAGACATTCTTGCTTTGAGACCACAAGCTATCATCCAGAAAAGCCGTGGATATATGTCTTTCCATATGTATCTGAGCAAACGCAGCTTTCGCATTAATATATATATATATATATATATATATATATATAAGAGAGAGAGAGAGAGAGAGAGAGAGAGAGAGAGAGAGAGAGAGAGAGAGAGGGTAGTACTGAGGATCAGCGTTATGTTAAAAAGAGTGCTCGACCAGAGTGGGAACGGCATTTGCTGTATTAAAATTTTAATACAGCATATATATATATATATATAGAGAGAGAGAGAGAGAGAGAGAGAGAGAGAGAGAGAGAGAGAGAAGGGCCAAACCACGGCGATTAGGCAGAGCATCAGAGTCTAAATCCTCACTCCTACAAATGAATCAAACTAATCTGAGCAGTTTCCTGAATTCTGGGCGCATGACTATGAAATAGTGAAGAACACTGACGTCAGCTGATCTCACGTAACAGTCTTACTGAACTCTTTGAGTTAAGGATCGTCCTATTATAACCCATATTTCTTCTTCCTGGTAAAGACTGGTGACATGATTTCACTTTCGGTTTTCTTTTAAGTTTTCGTGAATCAACAGTATCCAGAAACAACCATTCTGTTATCGGGTTGTAC
>CM065738.1:51559663-51577163 GCA_033310375.1 Conus canariensis | reverse complement strand
TGGTTTTGCTTGGTTATATAAATGTACATCCTTTTTAAATCCTTTTTAAAAAAAATCTATTTAAAAATGGAACCTTTTAAATATAATGAAAGTGCCACTTACAATGTAGGAGCGTTTTATAACCCCAAATCTTTGGACTTTAGTAACCTAACCATCGCAGTGGATGAATCATATGGCTTTCTAGTCAGACTTGTAAACCCACTAACTAGATATTTAAATCCTCCAATAAAGAGTGATAGAGTGCCATCAGCATGGTCAACTCACCCTATGGCTTTTTACCAGAATCAGTTAAATTTTGCAGTTTACTGCTCAACCACCGGCTGTGGTGTTTCATATGCAAACCATTTAAACCACCCCAATCTCTTAGTAAGGTCAGTATATAACTTTCATGTTTTTTACCAGTACAGACGAATACTAACTGAACTACAAGTGCCCCTCCCTAACGACAAAGCGTTTAATCCATTTAACAGCTCAATGGACACTAATGCATATGAAAGAATTTGCAACGAATTTAACATTAATCCTTCAACTGATTTTAAACAAAAGTTAGACCGCAATCATGGGCTAGGCACATTGTATTTGTGGGGTACAAAAAGAGAATATACTTATGACTACTGGCCTGGCCACACCTCTTTTCAACCAAACAAACAAGTTCGATTGGGATCCATAGAACAAAAACACCCCAATGCTTGGGCAACATTTATCTTAGATAAAAATGAAGGCCTAACAATGCCAGGAGTGCAAAGACTTAATGGCTCCATACGCACGTACGTTTGGTGTCTATTAGGAGCACAAGCACAGACTAAGTCTAGTATAGTAGATCAATCTACAGGTTTTGATGCCAGAAAACAATTTCTAGCTAATTTAGAAGATGCTATTAACTCTGCTGTTGATTTGCCTGCCAGCATACAAAGGTATCAAGACGTTCTTGCACATGCTAGGTCAAAGGTTGACTTTGTTGTAGGCCATGGATTATACATGCTACCCTCTGACCTTAGACTGCAGATTGGCATGATACAGAATTATAACAATGAAATCCTTATAGCTGGAGACGATCAAAACTTAGGACACAATCAAGGCTTAAACACAAGGCCTGCTCCATCCATTTTAAAAAAAAGTACCTAGCCCTGAAGAAAGCGATTCAGTTATAAGCGCCCCACAGCCAGAAAGCAGCCCAGAAAGCACGCCACCTGTTAATGTACCTCGCACTGACAGTCATACTAGCGAAAAGACAGCCCTCGTTGTATTTTTAACTTTTACTGGATTAGCCATACTTTATTTCACTAAAAATTAATCCAGCAGCTAGCACTCCTAACGTCCACAGATGGTCAGCCATATAACCAGCCACTTTGCCTATGGTAGACAAAACCCAACTAACAACACTGCCAATTATGCCGGGCAGAGCATCAAGCGCTTTGGCTGCTAACTTCTTTAATAGGTTTGCTAGATGATGTAATTGTTTTCTAATCCAACTTTTACCAGGCTGAGGTGTTGGAGGCGCTACTGGCCCTGTTGGCGCACTACCTGTTAAAGCATAAACAAGTGTAGAGATAGCAAACCCAACAGCTGTCAATATACTAACTATTGTAATCCCCTGCTCTCTGAACAGAGTCCTTATTCTTTCAACTAGCGTAGTGTTTTCATAAAGTATTCTGTTTATAGTTTCTCTTATTCTGCTTGTTTGTGATGCTAGCTGTGCTCTGTTAGTAGACAGCACTTCTAACCTGGCCGCCCTTTCTAGCATTAACTCCTGTATTTTCGCCTGTATTCTAGCCTTTTCTTCTGCCCCTAAATTGTTATCATCTGCATCAGCCAGTTTATTTTTTTCTTCTCTTATCTCTCTCTCTAACTCGCCAAGTTTTGACAAGTTGTTTTTTAGCTCGCCATGTATTCTCCGTAGAGTATCATCAAGGCCCCTGAGTTCACGTATAGCAGCTTTAAGATTCCTGTGTACACTCTCAGGCAATGGAGGATCATCAATTGTTTTTAAAGCCGTTTCTTCTACAGGACTCAGCTCACGTTCTCTTTGACTAGGCACTTGAGAACCGACAATTGTTTTTAACTGGGTCTCCTCATTAAGACTCGTCTCAAGTTCTGCTATTAGTTCATCTGCTCTTTGACTTAATTCGTGAAGAGAGATGTTTTGCATTTCAGATTGCGCTGGCAACTCTTGCACTATGCTTTGTAAAAGACTAACAGCCTCAGACCTTAGATCGCCAATAAAGTTTAACTGCCTTTGGTCAAAAACAGGGAGATCTCTAAGAATTGTGCCCCTGCTTAAAAACTGGGTTGGGTCTGGTTTTGTAGTAAGCCGTACAAGGTTTCCTTTACTAGTTCTTACATACAAATGATTATTTTTATCTGTTGAAAAATTGGAAACCTTAAGTGCTTCCGGCTGCTCTCGCCCCATATGGCTATATAATGATTCAATTCTATCTAACATTCGTATTTGTCTTAATCCTACTCCTTGGCCTGCTGCTGCCCCCTCAAGTTCATCTTGTATTGAACGGCCCGGTTCTATTTCATCTTCTTCTTCTTCAATAGGATCAATCGCGTCAAAATCTTCATCCATATTTTTTATTTATATTCTTTTTTGTTTTATAAAAAATGAACTCATACGGTTGTGACCTCGATCCATACAGAAAAGAGAAGGAACCCCACGGCGTAAAAAGGTATAAGGCAGACTGTAATTAGTGTAAATACTCCATCAACAGTTCAGCCCGAACAAGTTTTAATAGTTAAGTTCCCTGATCTTGGCGCTGATGATGTTATAATGCCAGGCACCGCTAAACTATCATTCAAAATAAATATTACATCGAAAGATCCTAATGCTACTGTTGTTGCTAATTTGGGCAGGGCAATCGTTAAACATATGGCAATCAAACTGGAGGGCAGAGAAGTCTTTGTACTAAGCGAGGCAGACATTTTTGCCCTCTATTCTGACCTATGGCTGCCTAAAAAAGAAAGAAAAGAGAAAGTTTATCAGGGAATACAAAGCCCAAACGGTCTCAAGCACAGGTTTAAAGCAGAGGATGCAAAGGATGATGTTAAAGATGAGGCAGTAGCAGAAGCATTTGGCAACAGATTCTGCATCCCTCTAGATTTTGAGCTGTTAAAGACGCATATGCCATATTACCAAGGTGCACTAAAAGAAAAACTTACTTATGAACTGACATTTAATCCTAGCGAGTCTGTTGTTCTGTCTGAAGACCCTGAAGCTAAATACACAGTCAGCGACATTTCTCTTGAGTTTGATGTTGTTACTAAACCTGAACTGGCCAGAACAATCTTAACCCAGTATAAAAATAAAACAGTTATTTATTATGAAAGAGTTATACACTCCACTACAGAAAATAGAAACAAGCGAGACACTCTCTGGAACATACATCTAAATCAGTCTCTGAAGTCTTTAAAAGGAATTTTGTTCTTGTTTACTGAAGGAACAACTCCTTTTCATAGAGAATCAGAAGCGTTTTATAATCCAAAAATTGAGAAGGTCGACTGTGCAATAAATGGTAAGTCTGATCAGTTGTATTCGGGTCGCGGACTTTTACCTCACCAACACTTTGATGAAATAAGAAAGTTATTCGCTGGAGGTAGGCAAAGAGATCCTGCAGTTGATCGCGTATGTAAAAAACTTCGCCTTTATGATGTAAGACTCGAAGACTACTTAATAACCAAATATGGGCTGTGGCTGGATTTTAGATCCACATTTGACAACAGATTGTTTGGAAGTGGAGAAAGGGTAGGGCAAGATGGTATAAAAATAAATATTCACAAGAAAGCAGACGGAAACGCACCAATACAAATTCATGTTTTTATGGTTTGTGATGCTCAGCTAAACATTGAAGAAAACAGGCTAAAAGACGTGGCTTATTAAAATGCAGAAGAAATATTCTAATAAAAACAGATGGATAGTTTGAAGTTTCTGCCCAAAGATCCGCACTGTTCTCTTATCTGCGGGATTACTGGGTGTGGGAAAACTGTCTTCGTACTTGATTTGTTACAAACAATATACAGATTTCATTACGAGCACATTGTTATATTCTGCACAACCATCAAGCACAACAAGTCTTACAAAGAAAGGAAGTTTATTTGGACAGACGATAATATATTTTTAGTTGATCCTAGCGACAAACTGAGCGACTGTTTAGACCATTACTATAGACTATTTGAGGGAACTGAAACACTGTTTATTATTGATGACTGCTCAGCTGAACGAGACATTGTTAAAAAAAGAAAAGCTTTATCAAAGCTAGCCTTTAGTGGACGCCACGCCTTAGTTTCTGTGTGGCTCTTAACTCAAAAATACAATGCTGTCTTAAAAGACTTTCGATCGCAGTTAAAATCAGTCATCTTATTCTATACTAAGGACAAAGATAGTTTTGAAGAATGTTTAAGTGAAAATTATATAATAAGGGACAAAGATGAGCTAAAAAAAATAAAAGAGCAGTTAGAAAAATCTAAGCACGCTAAGATATGCTTACGGACTGACCCCCCAGTTCAATACGTTTGTTTATTGTAGATTGTTTATTATAATTTTAATATTAAAAAGAATGTCTCGAGGGCCAGAATCAAAAGCGGAGTTAGCTCCTAAATGCGTTGCAGTAGAGCTAAAAGATCTAGCAGATACAACGGACTTTGATCTAATAGGAGTTCCAGGAAATGTTTATGGATTTGAATACACAGATGATGGGGTTTACAAACGAACAGAAATTGAAGATAAAAAACGACAGCAGTATCCTACCCTAGAAGAGATAAGAAATCTAAGGGCAAACGATTTTGGCAAACACGAATACAAACTTCATAAACGAGAGAATGCTTGGGCGTTGCTTCCTGACATTAACTGGGATTTAAAATTTGAACTACGAAGCCCCCATGTATACTTTGATAAGAAATACAATTTTAGAAAAGCTTTGAATGAAGGACGTCTTCTTGCTAGCCTAGTCCCAGGATTACAACAGAAAAAGCAGATTGAAATAACTAAGCAGGGCTCTGTATATATGCTGCGGAGAAAGAAGTCCTTAGCTGAAGTGGGGGGTGACACCGTCGGCTTAGAGTTTAACCCAAAACTAGAATCACTGCCTAGAAAAATGACGATGCTTTTTCGCTTATTTATTACTCCGAGGGAGTCTGATCCTAGTTTGCCAGAGCATACGTTAATCAGAGGTGTACAAATAAAGTCTGAAAACTTGGGCGGCCCTCTTAGGCTTGTTATTGTTATTACTAAAAACGGGGATGAAATAAACCACCTTGTATCATCTGACAAGGTTACTGTGATGGTTGACAAAGACAAACTAACAGTACTCGACTTTATTTTTATTAAGTATGTTGATTTTATTGCGTTTTACTCTGTTGATGAAGTGCTGCCAGAAGGGTTAATAAAAAAATATGTACAAGATTAATCTTAATTAAAAAATTAATCTTAATTAAAAATGGATGATCAGGCTCAAAAGTTTAGGTTAGAGCAAATAACTGAACTTCAAGAAGAAATAGAAAGTGACTTGGATAAGTATAGGGTTACTAGAAAGAAATATGCTAAAGCTTTAAATACTCTTTCTTATGTAATTACTGGCTCATCAGCTGTAGCGAGCGTAAGTGCTGGGTCTAGCGCTGCTCTTTTAGCTACTGGAGCTGGAGCGCCAGCCTCTTTAGCATTAGGGAGCCTTGGTTTAGGTTTAGGCGCCATGTCTATGATTGTAAGTGCTGTTTTAAAAAAATTAACGCCTAAATTACAAAAGCACACTGCCATTGTAGCCCTAGCATCAGCAAAACTTTGTTCATTAAGACTAAGAATAAGCAAAGCATTGCAGGACGAAAACATTACAGCTGAAGAATTTCAGAAGCTTATGGCTGACGGTGAGGATTACAGGCGACAAAAAATTGAACTTCAAAAGGAGTGGAGAAAGACTTTTACTTCGCGACAGGTAGACACTGATGCAATTAAACAGAACATTGAAAAACAAACACATGATCGGTTAAACCCAAAATAAGCCAAAAAAATAAGTTTAACAAAAAATTAGTTTTAGCAAAAAATAAATACTATTTTTTTTAACTCACTGTGTTTGGTGGGACAACTTGCAGCTCTTCACGAACAAAGGATCTTTTAGGGGCAGGTTTTTTAGACGCAGTAGCACCGCTAGAAGAGAGAGTTTTTCTTAAATAATACACGGGAGGGGTTGTTTTCATGATTCTTTCAACTTCATATACGTCTACGCTCCATATGGGGTCTGTGGCTCTAATTCTAACATCACCTTCTGCCTCTCCAGGAGCATACAAGTATCTTAATTTTAGTCCAAACGGCAAGAGTTTTTGATTACCTTGAATGTCTTCAGTAATGCTATTTTTTTTTAATTTGATCGCGTTTACTGGTTTAAGGCCTGTTGCTTTAAATTCTTCATTGTTCATGGCGCGTAAGACTGCTGGCAATCTTCTAACCCATTCTGTGTTACGCGTTCTGTCCATAATTTCTCTGTGATATTGATAAGTAAACAGGCGTTCAGCTAGATTCTTATTAAAGTTTTCTACTAGGGCTTGTGACCGATGGTTGCCTGGGATCCCTCTCTTAACTGTAACCTGGTGTCTTAAAAACAGTTGGTTTACAGAACCTTTAAACTCTTTTCCATCATCAACTTGAATCATCCTAGGATACTTTAATGGACCTCGCATGTATATTTGTTGTAAAGCCACAGCCACAGCAGTTGAGCTTTTATCCGTTAAAGGTTCGGCGTCTTTGTATCTTGAAGCCATGTCAACAACTGTCAGAGCATACTTAAACTTTTTTCTTCTAACTTTGTCATGTGGAAGATACAGCAAGTCCATCTGGTGGGTGTCATTTGGAACTGAATTAACAAATCTAGGCCTTATTATTCTTTTTGGGGCAGGCAGATATATTTGCCAAATTGCCTGTTTTGAAAGCCAGTCTTTTGCATCTGATTCAGACACTCTAGCAGCTTTACTCAGTTTTTCAATAGCAGTCTTTCCTTTCCAATACCCTTTAGGAGAATAATATATTTTGTACTTCGTATTGTCCATATTTTAAATGCAGTTTATTTTACACAAGAAAGCGAGCAACAAGATAGACTGAGGCCATGCCAACTACAATAAAAGCTATCTCTGAACTCTTCTGTTCCTCAGATAGTTCATAAAAGTCGGACAGTTCTGGTGGCGGCGATGTTAGAAACTTCTTTCCTGTCACTAAGTAATACTCATTCATTGCGTCATCAACGTCTGTAAATGTGTGCTCTGCATGACCCTGTTCTCTTAACTTTTTATTAATAAAGTCTAAGTGAGCAATTCTCCTTTTCTCGTAAGCGTCTCTTGCCTTAGCCAGCTCTTCCATTGCCTTGTTATGCCGTTCTCTTTCTTCATCGGACCGCAATTTACTAAACATATAATTGCTGCCAGAGAAGGCCAAAGCATTAACAATAGCTCCTCCCACCATCAGAACCAATCCAGACATCTTTTTATAAATCAATATTTTCTAGATTAATCTGCCTATGCATTAATATTTTCTGGGATAATCCCCTGCGTAACAAGAAAGTCTTTTGAGGCAATCCCTGCCGTTATTACAACTATAACCTTAACAACATCCTCAATGTCTAACCTTCCTAGATCCGCCAGCTTCATTTTAAACATGTTTTTTGCTAACACGCTATAGCCTATACTAAGGCCGCTAATTACAGCAGAATGGTAAATCGTATTGATAATCTTTTTTTCACTCATCTTTTTATTAACTAAAAAAATAATTAAAATAATCATAATACGAAAGACTGTCTATGTGCTTTTTAATCAAATAATCTTTTGTTGTTAAAGCTAAAAATAAGGTTGCAACTAGTCTTGGCGAATCTTCTATCTTTCCCATGTTGGGTGGTTTTATTCCTAACAAACATTTTGCGAGGGTTGAATAGACTATAACACCAACGATAGGCACTGCATAATTAACCAGCGTTAAACTCATGGTTTTAAAAGTATTATATTATTTTTTATTGCTTTTAAAAATGGATTGTGACGAACTATTAAAGTGTGAGGAGCAGGCAGACTACTCCGTAGACCACTGCCATAAAGAAAGATTATACTCTCTGGCTGCGTGTGGAAAAACTAAACAGTATTTAGGCACTGAACTAAGTATTGAACAGATCCAACAACTGTCTACATCAGACGTTGAGAAGTATTACGCTAGGTACGAAGCACAGCTAGGGTCAAAAATGGTTAGATCAGTGGGGCAGACAATGATTAGTTTATATGCTAAGTTAGTAAGTAAGATGGCGCCTGTTGATTCAGAAGAAGATTTAAAATATGACTTATCACAAGATCCGGTTTTAAACAAGTCCCTAGAAACTCTCGCATGTGACATGTATTACAGATTTGGGACGATGTTATGCCCATTCATCATGGGATTAATTACTTTTAATCATATTAATTTTGATCATATTTAATTTAATCGCAATAAAAAAAATGAGCGAGAAGACGCCACAGGACAATCCGCAGGACCCTCCAAAGGAGCAGAATGTACCTCAAGTGAGCCCGCAAGAGCAGAATGTACCACAGGTAAATGTACCACAGGTGAGTAGTGTTACTAAGTCTAAAAATCCTGGACGCGTTGAGGCTGGGCGTAAACTAGCTGAATGGAACAGACTGAGAAAAGCAAACCAATCAACAAAACAAAAATTGTTAGATAGTAATACAACATCGCCACCGTCAACAACAACACAATTAACAACAACATAATCACAATCAAGCGATAAGATGTATTATTATGTATTTGCTGCTGTTGTTGTTGGTGGGGGGTTTTTAGCATACAAATGTCTAACACCATACTTAGCAGCAAAGTCACAAACCCCCACAAAGCCAGTAAAAGAAGAAGAACCAACTTCTGCAAAAAAAGTACAACCCCCTGCTGTAGACCCATTTTCTATGGAATAGTTTTTTAATGAACTAAATAAAGTACAAGTTAAGAACTAGATAAGTACAAGTTAAGTTAGTTATAGAAAGTACTTTTTAAGTTAAGTGCAAGTAAATTACAAGTTAAGTGCAAAAAAATTAAGTACTAGTTATGTTCTTAAGTAAGTTCTTGTTATGTTCTTAAGTAAGTTCTTATTAGGTTCTTAAGTTAAGTACAAGTCAAGTCAGCCAAGTTAATCTTTTAAAGTTCTCCAATGTCCTACAGCATATGAAAACTCAGGATTGACGTAAGTTCTCTTGTTATTGTTAGAGACTAGTGATTTCTTGTTAACTGCAGTTGTGTTTACTTGATGAAGAGTAGAGCGCAGATTAACATTTGTGTGATAAAATACTTTGTTTTCAAAGAGAGCTTGCTTGTAGTTATCGTGAGTTATATTTTTTTTGACAACTTCTTTACTTATCCCCTTAGCCTTCTTCATTACAGAAGTCTGGCTAGCAACGCTATACATCTTCGACCGCAAACCAACATATTCTTTGATAACTGTCCCATTAAGTTCATCCTTCATCTTTCCAATCACTTTCTTGTTAACAGTTGAATGTAGAGGTGAATCTTTTGGATAGTCGCATGTGTCGTACCATCCATCAACTCCTTTAGCTACTTCTGTTTCTAAATCCTTATAGAAGTCTTCAGTTGGGACGTCTAGAATAAAAGAGTCAGTGTCTGTGTAAAGTACTCTTGCTTTTGGGTACAGTGGTTTAAAGTAGTCGTACAGAAATTCTAACATCAATAACTTCGACAACTCTAATACGGTGAAGCCGATAAACACCGGCTTGTCCAACTTAACATCCTTTTTCTTCATCATGATGCCAACCAGGCTGTCGTTAAATCTTCTAAAGTCTTGATAGTTAGGTTTAGAGGCCAACTTAATTGCTTGGTTTTCTTTTGTAACTAATTCCACATCTTTACGTTTGTGTGGGTTCTCCATGGTTTTACCAAAACAGCTGTTGTTCATCAGTTTAAAGAAGTCTTTTTCTGAAGCGTCAGTGGCTTGGGTTCTAAGATCAGTATTCTTCTTGATGTATGGCCTCATAAAGGGCTCTTGGTCGCATATAATTATTCTGTGAACAGCTGCCAGTTTCAACCCGTGTCTTAAGTAAAACTGTAGGAGTCTGTAATGGCACACATATTTAGTTTTGTGCCTAAGATTGGGAACAAGTTTAGGAGGTTCTGTGGGGCTCATCTTTAAGCTTTCTGTGGCTAGGGGGTAATCGTTGTGGAGATCGTGTAATTCTTTAGGATATTCTAAGTCTACTTCCAAGATTAGTCCTGCTGGATTATCAGGCGTAAGCTGTGACAACATTCCTAACACAGTATTGACATCATGAGGCCCTTTTATCATTTTAAAGTTACGTAATGGAAGCGGTTGACTCATGGCCCATCCATACAGATTGTTAGCGTCTAAGTACATTAGATAGTTGGACGGTTTAGTCGGGTCATAATCATCTAAATATTTGTTGTTGGCTTTGCAGTAAGGATGTGAGGCCATGCTAATACCTCCCCTTAAGCCGTCTTCAATCATCTGGAGTGTGGGTAGATCAGAAATTGTCAATCTGGATGTTTGTAGACTTTAAGAATGCATCCCAAGAAAGGCCAGGCGCAGAGATGTAATGTGATGAGTCTAAGCTGTAATGTTTCATGCATGTAGATCTGTAATTCTGAAAGACGTCTGCCAATAAACACACGTCAGCCATCAAGTAGTGATCGTGATAATCACCCATTGTTTGACAGTGTAATTCTGTCCAGGCTTTCTGAGCGTATTCATATTGCCTCTAAGACTAGAAAAGAAAGCGCCTTTAGGAGGAAGCGCGTCTTCGTCAAACCTGTCCCACGAGTTCATGTATTCATATGGATAGACGCCTTTACGCACTAAAGATGGGTCAAAATATTGTTTAGTGATTGGAAAGGCTTGTAGAGATCCTGCTAACTTATCTAAACTCCCCATCAGATGTTGGGCAGAGTCATAAAAGGATAAACAGTCAAGAGTAAAAGTCATGTACTTTTCTGAAGACTGTGCAATGCAGGTAACCCTCTTATATTCAGAAGTCACTGCTTGCATGATAAAATGAGAATCGTAGCCTCGTAGGTTATGAAAGAAGATAGGCAGTTTCCATTTTTGGGGGTCAACCTTAAGTTGAAGATTACAATTGTTGTGTGCGGTCCCTCTGAATTTGCCAGTAATGTGATCGTGGTCTCTTACTGTCACGTCTTTACTGTTAGGTGTTAGCTCTAAGCCGCAAATCCAGCAGTGAGTGGCTGAGTTATAGCGTTGTTGGTCTTCAGGAGTCATAATAATGTCTGAAAGATTTAGTTGGTTGGAGTAGTAATTGCGAAGTTGTTTCATCTGCTCTAACAATCTACTAGCTGTGTTGGGACCTCTGTAAATCTCTGGACGTGTGTGTTGACCGTCTGACCTAACAACAATAAACGCATAAGAACAGATCTGATGGTGGGTTAATAAGGTTGTTTTTTTGTTTTTGCTGTTGGGGGCCGTAGTACTGTGGCAAGATTGATTCAAAGTCAGCATAAACCACGTATGGGCTCATCTGCATTTTGTGTACATTCTTAAAACTAACTTTAGACCCTGGTTTAGGTGTGAGGAGTTTGGTTTCACAGTCTACAAAACTTTTACAATGTTTCTTATGACTGGCAGCTGCTTCTATAGTAGGAATTCTAACCAAACACCTTCTACAAATCTCTTGTTTAGCAGGATCCTTTGTGGTATACGCCAGAAGTCTACTCATTGTTCTAATTAATACATAATGGCTCTTTGTACTATCCGCAAACAGTATCAAGTCTACATGATTGTTAAGTGGTTCGCCAAAAGTAGGAGCATTGGGAGAAATCCTTAGAGGCACTTGATTATCTACTGCAGACCATGTGTATATGTTTACGGTGATTGGGTTGTTTTGCTCTTCAAACTGAGATATGCTTTCCATACTCACTGGAAAGGTTATGTTATCAAAGTTCAGCTCGTTAAGATGAGCCATATAATTAGATACTCTGTTTGCATGATTTTTAACGTGATGTAAATGCGCCAAAACGCACCACATAAAACACATGTTGTCAGAATTATGTATGTTTAAGACTGCTCGTTTTAACTCTAACTCTTTTGGGAGAGGAAGGTAAGAATTGCCAACTATAGGATAGAACTTTGTTTGTTTCAATATAATTTGAAGGACTCTTCCTTCAGACCAGCCAGAACCCCTTAACTTAGCCTCCTCACTTGCATGATTAAACTGTGTAAGCATGTAATCAGCCCAGTTAGAATTAAAGTCGTGATAGCTAATAACTTCTTTCTGTCTTGTTGAAACCCAGACTTCCATGCTAGTATCATCGGGCGTTATATAATCAATCAGAATGGTCAACAGAACTTTTACTGGCGGCTCCATCTGAAGAAACTCTGGGATTTTAGAGATAGCATGTGCCACGCTTTCATGAACGTTTGTGGGGTTAATGATGTCCATGTCTACTTCACTAAACGTATTGCTTAATTGTTTGTCACTACTAAATATTTCTTCCATCGTATATAGTTTTCCATCCTCGAATTTACTTGTGGTCGTCATTTTTAAAGCCACAATATTTACGTAAATTAAAAAAAATAAATGTAAATAAAAGTAAGTAAACGGGCTTTTATTCTTCACCCAAGCGTTGCAACACTTCAAGACACGTTAACCTTACAATAACACCTGCTAATATTTTAGCTTTTTCTGAATCACTACAGTCAATGTTCATCACTTTAATTGCTTCGTCAAATAGTTCACTATGATCTTTTATTATATTGTTTACATCATTCTCAAACCCAAATTCACTAAAATCAATGTTTAATACTTTCATTGTTTCGTCAAATAGTTCATTACAATTCTTTAAATCAGATTCACTGAGTTTGGCAGCCATTTTTAAATCTAAATAAATAAAAAAATAATTGTAAATGTAAATTCAGCTATTGTTTATTATTCATAGTCTTTTCTAATCGTAAAACCTGATCTTCATTAAAGCGAATAGCTACTCCTTCAGGGCTGGTAGAAACAGTCAGATTAGCATCTTCAGGAGTCATATTATCAACTAAAATAGCAAACAACTTTACAACTGGTTGGGGCCAAGAATCTGGTATTTTACTAACGACTTCCACTACACTTTCTCGCATGTCTATGCGCTCAAAAAGATCAGTAATTAATTCTTCAAACCTGCTCTTTAACTCTTCTCTATCGTCCTCCCTCTCCCCATCCATCTTCCACTCCAACTCCTCAAATATATTAGTAAGCTCTCTAACTACTTCGGGCTTCATTTTTTAAACCAGAATAAAAACAACAATTAAAAAATAAGTAAGCCGCGGCATGGGCCTGTAGCACGCTGCAATGCGCTCCGCCTATTGATCGTTGGCGGCTGAGGCTTATTTTGAGCTCTGGGGTTTTCCGCTCTCTGACGGCAGTTGTAGTAGAGTATTGATTTCTACCTTCCTTGTTCACACACGCACAGAGTAATCATTAACAATCAAAATAATCAAACCAATGCTAATGAAAGTGATTTATCTCCCTTTAATTATGCATAAAAGTAATTGTCTTCCCCTGAATAAATTATCTATTTATAGATCAGTGAGAGAGAATTGATTATTAAAAGTTGTGTTTTTGTGTTTAATTTGCTAAAGCTTTTAATATGAATATTGTACAAAGTAGATACTAAAAAGTACTTTAAAGCACAGTTGTTGTTTAACCTTTAAAACTATTCTGCTTTAATAAAAAACAATTTTAATAACAGTCACACTTATGCATAAACACCATAAAATTATGAAAGCTTTCAGTTTGCACAGTATATATATTAATCCACAAAGTGTGAAGTTGGGAATATGCCTGCAGTGGTTTTGTGCTTGTTTGCGTGGTTCCTGAAAGTCTAAATTTGGCCCTCTTCTCTGTCCTCTAGTGACTCTTCACATTTTCGTGTTTCGTTTGTCTGGGTCACTGGCGCGGCTATAAACGCCCGCAAACCACAATGTGTTGTCTGGGTCACTGGCGCGGCTATAAACGCCTGCAAACCACATGTGTTGTGTTGTCTGGGTCACTGGCGAGGCTATAAACGCCCGTAAACCACATGTGTTGTGTTGTCTGGGTCACTGGCGAGGCTATAAACGCCCGTAAACCACATGTGTTGTGTTGTCTGGGTCACTGGCGAGGCTATAAACGCCCGTAAACCACATGTGTGTGTGTCCCAGGAAGAGTCACTGAAAAGGGGGTGAGAGAATTGCCCCAAATTAGACAAACTGAAAGTAGGCAACCAAGTATAAAAATAACCACCATTAGAGGCATATTCCCAAAACTCTTCACATCTGGCCACATTATCTGTGATCTTCTGGATCTGGCTTGGGGCCCTAGGGCGCCATAGGGTCTCAAGTCAGACCCGGGGGGGGGGGGGGGGGTGATCAGTAATGTGAAGAGTTTTGCTAAAATTTTTATGTACTTGGAGAGAATGTAAAATATCTAGGTTCACGATCACCAAATCTTATCTAGCACACAAGCCCCCCCATTTTAAAGTACTGATTGCGTCGATTTTTAGAGGTTTTTGCTTGTTAATTTTGTTTAGAAATAGGTGTTAATTTTGGCAAAAAGTAGCATGAGATGGACGTGATTTGTATGTGAAAAGGGGGGTTTTCGTGCAAAATAAGATGGGTGGTCTTGAACCTAGATATTTACATTCTCTGCTGCTTTGGGATGATGCGAGACTGTGGGAATTCTTTTCTAAAGAAAGACATGCATTCTTTGATATCACTATCCAGTGTGTCAATGTCACTCACAGTCATGCGTTTTTGACGTGAGATTTTTGTGTGGATGTGTGAGAATAATGTATTCAGCATTTTGAATCTGTTAGATATACTCCTAGCTCTGAGAAGGATGGCCTTGTCTTGAGTCAGCTCAGCTGTTTTGCTGACAACACTTTCACATACATGTGTAATTGTCTCTGGCTTCAAATATTTGTTGCAGTGGTTGCCTATGAAAGACTTGCCATGACAGGCCTGCTTGTGGATTTTTTTCTGATGCAGGGCAACATCTAAATGCTGTGTGACAGGACCAGACAAGCGTGGAAGATCAAGCTGTGATTTCCTGTCTTCTGTTTGGTCTTCTTTCTCATTTACCTGCTCCATCAGTTCTTGTTGTTCTTGCTGGAATGTAGTCAGGAGTGTGCTGTCATCTTCAGGCTCATTGAACACTATTCTTGATTCTAGTTGCCTTTTCTCTACTTCTAAAGATTCAATCTGTTTCAGTTTGTCAACAAAGTCAGAAAAGTCTGACTTTGTCTCTACCTGTTTCTCCTCAGCTGCAAAGGATTCTGCAATTTCCTTATCTAGAGAATGACACTCACCTTCCAGTAGGTCATGGTGCTTTTTACCACTCCCAGAAGAATATGCAGATCGGGAGGTGCCACATGATGGAGTGTAATGTCAATGATAGGTTTTCTGATGACATTATTGTGCAGCTTGGCAATTTTTCTTTTGGAATTTTTGTACTTTCTGTAATCTCTCCTGATGCCCTGTAAACTGCGCTGTGTGATGCTGCCTTCATTACAATGAGGTGGGGGGTGTAACTGGCTTTTTGATGCTGTGCAGTATAGACAGGGGTGTGTTCCCTGAGCACCTGACAGACCATACAGCTTGAGCAGAAAATCATTATCCCCAAACAAAAACAGTTTGATTGTCTTGTTTCTCCATGTCATGGACTTCAGCGCTGCCAGCTGTTCTTTGTAAGGATTCATGATTCTCTTCAAGTTCTCTGGGCTGTCCTTGCAGTCTACAATGGCCAAGACACAAGTGTTGTGTTTGGAGTTTGGATTGTGAAGATTTGCAATCTGAAGCATCAGTTTAAATGTACCACCCCCATGGTCCCCTCCTATCTTTACCCAGATCTCATCCTGCGGGATTGTATTGTCAGGCCATGTCAGCTTGTTCTCTCTGTCATACTGCTGCAACAGGTTTTCTACCAGCTTTGGAATGTCTTTGATTTCTCCTATTGTTTTATCTCCTTCTTTTTGTCTGCCATTCTCATCAACACAAATGAGTTTTCTCTGTAGTATTTCAATGTCTCCAAACATAGCTTCTTTCTGTTGTTGTCTTTCTTTCTTTTCACAGTCAAATTTTAATCCTATACTTCTGAGAAATCTCCTCTGCTGTCTGTACTTTGTCCAGCTTAACCCCAGACTAGTTCTAAGTGCAGACCCTTGCTTTCTGGAAACTCTCACAGGGCCACATCCAGCAGCATCAAGAATCTTTTGTCTGTGGGTGCGAGCAGTTCTTTTGATTTCTGATCCATGTTGTTTGATCACATCCTCTCTACTGCTTCCTGAAATATTCATTCTGATCTTCTGTATCATGTGAGGTCTTTTCTTTCTCAGAGGAGACGATGCCAGAGCAGAAGATTTACGGGGCTGTCTGATCCTTTTCAACACAATTGGCTGACCCCTCCTCAGTGTGAGAGGAGAGGCTGACCCCTTGTTTTGCACCTGACTGTTAAATGGTCACTGGACTGTCGCAGCTTCCTGCGTACCAAACGTGTCAGTAATTTTTCTTCTTCATCAGTGAGTGGTTTATCAATATCCTCATCATCCAAGTCTAAATAGATCATTTTATTTTTCTGATGTCAGAAAGGCGATAGAGCTACATCACTGACTTGTGGCGTTTTAGGTGTGATTGGTGATGTTTGTGTGCAGAGTGTTTTGGGTTTTTTAACTGGGGATGACGTAGACTGACAAAATGACGTTGACACACTTTCGTCAACCAGCAAGTCGGCGGGATCAAACGTTTGTTGTGCGGATCTCTTCACGGCCCCTACTCTCGGTTTTGGGGGACCACCACCTTTGGTTTGTGATTGAAAATGACTGCACGCTTTGCACTGACTGATTGACAGCTCTGGATCGAAAGTTGTCCAGATTTCTGACATTTTCTGAATATCAAGTGCAACACGGTCGATCGTAGTGTTGAAGTCGGACAGGTTGCTAGCGCGTTTCAGCCCCATGAGTTTTTTGTAACATTTCATACAAATGGCTGTAGACTGCTTGCCCTCTTCATCATTCACAATGTCTAAATTGTAACAACGTGAGAGTTCTGTGGCATAGTTTTTACATAATTTCACACTAAACCCTCTATCTTTCTCCTTTCTTAACACGCGTTCTCCACAAACTCGACACACAGAATTCAGTCTGGCACAGTGCGCACTATAATCGTGGTACTCACGCTCCACTGATTGCTGAGACGCCATTGTAGGAAAAACTGATGAGTCACTTACGTCAAACTATACACACAAAACCACACTTTAAAGATTCTGAATAGGTTATAAAACACACACAGACACAAGTTGACTTCACATAATCCTCAGGCAACCCAAAATGAAACAAAACATCAGGGATTTAGTTGTATCCGAAGGTTGGAAAACAAACAAAATCGGTCACAAGCACAGCTCTCTGCAACACGTCTCGCAGAAGAAAAAGTGCCGATCTGACTAAGTGTGGCACCGCTGGCATCGCTGAACTCGGTCAGGGTCAGCGGGTCACGCG
>CM065738.1:51537163-51547163 GCA_033310375.1 Conus canariensis | reverse complement strand
GAATACATTACAATGAGCTTTCCTGGAGCTGCTTACTGGAAGAAAGGTGTGGCCAAAAATTCCAACAAAGGATTTTAAAGGCAGGCAAATGGATATAACAGAATAGACTTTTCTGACCTAAGAATATAAAGGCCTAATGTCATTGTACTCCCCCAGTTCTTATAGAACAGGGAGTACTTTAGAATGGGAACGAAGAAATTCTGCCTCTGTGTGTGTCTGTGTGTCCGTGGTCAAAATGTGTTCCACTCGCTCCAGACCGATCTTTCTGAAAATTTGTAGGCATGTTCATTATGGGTCACGAATGATGCCCGATATGTATTTTTCTGTTATAGCCGTTACTAACGGCTATAACGGCCCATAAGGGTTTTTCTTCTTATGAAATATCTTAGAAAGTACTTGACCGATCTTTCTGAAAATTTGCAGGTATGTTCATTATGGATCACGGATGATGCCCGATGTTTTGGATATAACGGCCCATAACGGTTTGTCTTCTTTATGGAATATCTCAGAAAGTACTCGGCCGATCTCTCTAAAAATTTGTAGATATGTTCATTATGGGTCACCGATGATGGCGGATTTACCAGAATAGCCGTTAGTAACGGCTATAACGGCCCAAAACGGTTTTTCCTCTTTATGGAATATCTCACGCGTATTCAAGATAAGCCTGGAGTACGTTTATATGCTTTGCATCTTGTTTTAATGTTTCACAAAGGCAAACAATTATAAGTATTGCTAAGTCAAAATACGTTCCTTAATCACTGGAGCCAACGAAACTATAATTTTAGTTCTCTTTGCTCAAAGGCACAGCTCACAGACACAGTCTGCATCAGTTGCCCTGCACAGTCTTCATGTGCCCACGCATGACATTCTCTGCATTGAATCCTATCTTCAATCTTGCTCTCAGCACACATAGAGCAATACCAGTCATTGACATCAGCTTGTTTACTTGGCGTGGCACAGGCTGCAGGTTTGGTAGCTTTCTTTTGACCTGTTCTGTTCTTCATATTCTTCTTTCTCACACCCATTTGTTTTCCTTTTTCTGTTTTCCACTGCTTGCTGCTTTTTCTTCCAGGGTCTATCTATAAGGAGTAGAGGTGAGGATTTCAGAGCTCTCCCTTGTTTTTTTTTAATATTTTTGTTGGTGTGCTGGAAAGAACAGGATTTTCTTGTTGAACTGATGGAGAAAGAACACGGTCCACGTTCGACTGCGGTGCTGGCACTCTTTCGATCTTGCAGTCATAGTGGCCCGTGTTGTCTCCGAATGCAGTGTTCATCAAGTGCATGAAGTTCACGGAATCCTCACCATAAAATAGTATAACGTTTGATACATTTACTTTTCTTTGAATGACTTCAGTTGCTCTCTGGATTTCAAGCCCTCTAGCTTGAGATGTTGGTATTGCCATGTGCATTACTCTCCCCGAAAGATCATGAAACTGAATATGTCCTGGCATGTTAACATTTAGAGCATCTTCTATCATACTGGGAGTAAACTTCTCCATACTAGATAGAGTGTGCACAATCATTTGGTTTTTCCTGTGATCAGCCAGAGCTGTTTCACGGACATTCAACCGTGGATTTGTAATTTTGCTGTCGCTCCTCACAGCACTCTGTAGAGATTTATCCATGCTTGTGGCTACAGCTCGACAGAGACATCGTCCATCTGAAGACGTCTTAGCAACTGATGCTTCGTCAACAGAGACTATAGACTGGGAGTTATATCAAGCGGCTAAATGGAGGACTGGATGGATTCCGATTTGAAGGAGACGGACAGTTGGAACGAGGGTTGGGTGGATTCTCTGTTGAAGCAGATGGACAGTTGTCAGGAGGTTGGATGGATTCCCTTTTGAACAGATGGATAGTTGGCAGGAGGGTTAGGTGGGTTTTCTGTTGAAGTAAATGCACAGCTGGCAGAAGGGTTGGGTGGGTTCTGAGTTGAAACAGGTGGACAGGTGACAGGAGGGTTGGGTGGGTTCTGAGTTGAAACAGGTGGACAGGTGGCAGGAGGGTTGGGTGGGTTCTGGGTTGAAACAGGTGGACAGGTGACAGGAGGGTTGGGTGGGTTGTGAGTTGAAACAGGTGGACAGGTGACAGGAGGGTTGGGTGGGTTCTGAGTTGAAACAGGTGGACAGTTGACAGGAGGGTTGGGTGGGTTGTGAGTTGAAACAGGTGGACAGGTGACAGGAGGGTTGGGTGGGTTCTGAGTTGAAACAGGTGGACAGTTGACAGGAGGGTTGGGTGGGTTGTGAGTTGAAACAGGTGGGACAGGTGACAGGAGGGTTGGGTGGGTTCTGAGTTGAAACAGGTGGACAGTTGACAGGAGGGTTGGGTGGGTTGTGAGTTGAAACAGGTGGACAGGTGACAGGAGGGTTGGGTGGGTTCTGGTGAAACAGGGGACAGTGACAGAGGTTGGGTGGTTTGAGTTGAAACAGGTGGACAGTTGACAGGAGGGTTGGGTGGGTTCGGTGAAAAGGTGACAGTGAAGGAGGGTTGGGTGGGTTCTGGAAGGAAGACGTTGGTCAGCTGATGTCGCGTTGGATGGAAACTGGGGTGAAGGAGCCCGACAGTGGTCTGGAGGATTGGCTGGAATCTGGTTTTGTGAAAGTGCTGGACTGTTGACAGAAGCTATTGATGAAGCTTTGGGTCGATGAGACTGGTCAAACTCTGCTTTGACTGGAAGGAGATCTGTTGTCACAGGGGGGAAAGATGTTGCAAACTCATGATCTCCAAAACTATCTCTTTTACATGGCCAGATTCCACAGGAAGCAAATCCATTTACAGCATTTGACATTGTAGCTACCTTCAAGTAGGCTTCACCGAAAAGACGGCTCACTTGGTAAGGTGAACCAGACCTCCCAGGATGCATCCGCAGCCACCTCTTCACAGCCGGATTATAGAAAGTCTGTAGAGGCTTGAACAGTGAAAAAGAGAGCTTAAAAGTGGTGTCCACAAATATGGACCATTGTCCGCCAATATGGAGTAGAGGTCCATATATGTAGAAGTAGGTGGTCCATATAAGTAGAACATGACAAAGTTGAAAAAAACTTTTGTGCATGGAAAACTGACTGCAGATGAAAAGTCTTAGTGTGCATAAATCAGTCTTAAGTTTTGTCTTGCAGCTGACAGTGTTATATTTAAAGGTACTGAAAGACATTGACTATATCTTCACAATTTTCAGAATCACAACTTTGAACCTTGTCGTCGAAAATCGAACAAATGCTTAGCAATTTGAAATGAAAATTGATGTGGCCATTTTGATTTGCTCAAATGCTGAACGTGGAGTAACCAAAAAGGCTGAACACTCAAATCCATCACAATTATCGTCTGTTGTCTGAAAACAGGGTGGTCCATATTACTAGCTGGTCCACATTCGTAGACTCTCGCCTACTGCTGCCCATAGCATGCATGTGTTCAAGGCAAGGGGAGAGCAGACACACTAGAAAGCAAGGCAATAATAAGAATTGGGTTACAGCTCGGCTGATCTGATCGCAAAAACGAAATTTACGCATCATTTCAACAAAACATGATCCAAGCCACCACACCATAAACCATCTCACAGACAACTCAGCAACAGGAACGGAAGCTACCGCACATCAGGCAAAAAGGAAGAGCAAGAAACGAAAAGAATATTGGAATAATCTCAAGACCAAAATCGCGAAGACTACTGGAGAATTTGGCACATTTATACAGACGGCAACCGAGATTGCATATTTGGAGTCTGAAGATCCGCCTAATTCATTTAATGGAAGCATAGGTACACCGGTACGTGTACACTGATGGCTTGACGCAAGAGTGCAATGTGGTATCTCTACGGATATGAAGAGAGAGAGAGAGAGAGAGAGAGAGAGAGAGAGAGAGTGTGTGTGTGTGTGTGTGTGTGTGTGTGTGTGTGTGTGTTTGTGTGTGTGTGTGTGTTTGTGTGTGTGGTGTGTGTGTGTGTGTGTGGTGTGCGTGGTGCGTGCGTGCGTGCGTGCTTGCATGGCTGCATGCGAGTGTGTATGTGTGTGTGTGTGTGTGTGTGTGTGTGTGTGTGTGTGTGTGTGTGTGTGTGCGTGTGTGTGTTGTGTGCGTGTGTGTGTGTGTGTGTGTGTGTGTGTGTGTGTGTGTGTGCATGCGTGTTTCACATCCTTAATTTTTCAGTGAAAAGGGTCTCACTGTTCTCAACTCGGATGTTGTCTTTTAACACCTTCGTGGCTGTGCAATGTCTTATGCTAGCTTCGACCTTCCTGTTTGCTTTTGGTAATGTCTGGTATGTGTGAGCAGCGTGCATGGACTTTCCTCGTCTCACTGCCTAAGAATCCTTTGGTGTGTTTTTTGTTTGGAGTGGTCGTCTTTGGTGGCGTCAATACGGTTCAGCCACTTAGGTTTTGACATTCTCTGCACTGAATCCAATCTTCAATCCTGCTCTCAGCACACATAGAGCAATACCAGTCATTGATATCAGCTTGCATTCTTGGCGTGGCACATGCTGCAGGTTTGGTAGCTTTCTTTTGACCTGTTCTGTTCTTCATATTCTTCTTTCACACACCCATTTTTTTTCCTTTTTCTGTTTTCCACTGCTTGCTGCTTTTTCTTCCAGGGTCTATTATAAGGAGTAGAGGTGAGGATTTCAGAGCTCTCCCTTGTTTTTTTATATTTTTCTTGGTGTGCTGGGAAGAACAGGATTTTCTTGTTGAACTGATGGAGAAAGAACACGGTCCACGTTCGACTGCGGTGCTGGCACTCTTTCGATCTTGCAGTCATAGTGGCCCGTGTTGTCTCCGAATGCAGTGTCATCAAGTGTATGAAGTTCACGGAATCCTCACCATAAAATAGTATAACGTTTGATACATTTACTTTTCTTGAATGACTTCAGTTGCTCTCTGGATTTCAAGCCCTCAGCTTGAGATGTTGGTATTGCCATGTGCATTACTCTCCCCGAAAGATGATGAAACTGAGTATGTCCTGGCATGTTAACATTTGGAGCATCTCCTATCATACTGGGAGTAAACTTCTTCATACTAGATAGAGTGTGCACAATAATTTGTTTTTTCCTGTGATTATCCAGAGCTGTTTCACGGACATTCAACCGTGGGTTTGTAATGTTGCCGTCAATCCTCACAGCACTCTGTAGAGATTCATCCATGCTTGTGGCTACAGCTCTAAATAAACTTCGTCCATCTAAAGAAGTCTTAACAACTGATGCTTCGTCAGCAGAGACTATAGACTGGGAGTTTTTCTGTTGAAGCAGATGGACAGTTGGCAGGAGGTTGGGTGAATTCTCTGTTGACGTGGATGGACAGATGACAGGAGGGTTGGATGGATTCTCTGTTGTAGGAGATGGAAAGGTGGCAGGAGGGTTGCCTGGATTCTTTGTCGAAGAAAATGGACAGTTGAAAGGAGGTTGGAAGATTCTCTGTTGAAACAGATGGACAGTTGGCAGGAGGGTTGGGTGGGTTCTGAGTTGAAGCAGATGGACAGTTGACAGGAGGGTTGGGTGAGTTCTGGAAAGAAGAAGTTGGACAGCTGATAGGCGCGTTGAATGTAAACTGGGTTGAAGGAGCCGGACAGTGGTCTGGAGGATTGGCTGGAATCTGGTTTTGTGAAACTGCTGGACTGTTGACAGAAGGTACTGGTGAAGCTTGGGTCGATGAGACTGGAGAAACTCTGCTTTCACTGGAAGGAGATCTGTTGTCACAGGGGGGGAAAGATGGAGCAAACTCAGGATTTCCAAACATATCTCTATTACATGGCCAGATTCCACAGGAAGCAAATCCATTTACAGCATTTGACATTGTAGCTACCTTCAAGTAGGCTTCACCGAAAAGACGGCTCACTTGGTAAGGTGAACCAGACCTCCCAGGATGCATCCGTAGCCACTTCTCCACATCCGGTTTATAGAAAGTCTGTAGAGGTTTGAACAGTGAAAAAGAGAGCTTAAAAGTGGTGTCCACAAATATGAACCATTGTCCGCCAATATGGAGTAGAGGTCCATATATCTAGAAGTAGGTGGTCCATGTAAGCAGAACATGACAAAGTTGAAAAAAAAAAAAACCATGTGTGTATGAAGCAGTGACTGCAGATGAAAAGTCTTAGTGTGCATAAATCAGTCTTAAGTTTTGTCTTACAGCTGACACAGTTATATTTAAAGGTTCTGAAAGACATTGACCACATCTTCACGATTTTCCAAATTACAACTTTGAATCTTGTCGTCGAAAATCAAACAAATGCTTGCCAATTTGAAATGGAAATTGGTGTGGCCATTTTGATTTGCTTCAAATGCTGAAAGTGGAGTAACCAAAAAGGCTGAACACTCAAATCCATCACAATTATCGTCTGTTGTCTGAAAACAGGGTGGTCCATATTGCTAGCTGGTCCATATTCGTAGACTCTCCCCTGCTACTGCGCATAGCATGCACGTGTTAAAGGCAAGGGGACAGCAGACACACAGGCAAGCAAGACAATGATAAGAATTGGGTTACAGCTCGGCTGATCTGATCGAATACTTAAGTTACGCATCATTTCAACAAAACATGATCCAAGCCACCACACCATGAACCATCTTACAGACAACTCAGCAACAGGAACGGAAGTTACCGCAATCTGGTTCCCTCCTACCTCTCTGACCTCCTCCATCTCTATGTTCCGTCTCACAACTTATGCTCATCCACCGATTCTCGTCTGCTTCGGCTTTCCTCTGCTTGCCTGAAAACTTCAGGCCAACGATCTTTCTCTTACCTGGCACCTGCTCTGTGGAATGGTCTGACTTCTTCTCTGCGTAACACGGACTCTTTAAAGACTTTTAAAACCTCCCTAAAGACACATCTTTTCCCCCGGACTGATTAACGATATCCACTTATCTCTGTGCGCGAGTCTGCTTGCTTTGATGCGCTCGTGTGTCTTTCTGCATGTGTGTGGGTTGTTGTGTTGTTTGTTGTGGTGGTGGGCGTGTGTGTGTGTGTGTGTGTGTGTGTGTGTGTGTGTGTGTGTGTGTGTTGTGTGTGTGTGTGTGTGTGTGTGTGTGTGTGTGTGTGTGTGTGTGTGTGTGTGTGTGTGTGTGTGTGTGTGTGTTGGTTTGAGTTAGAATCTTTCTGTAATAGAGGCTTTGGGCTCTTGCGAAGTAAAGCGCTCTATAAATATCATTTACATTACATTACATTACATCCAGACAAAAAGGAAGAGCACTTAACGGCACCAACTAAACGAATTTTGGAATAATCTCAAGACCAACATCGCGTAGACTACCGAGAATTGGCACATTCATATAGACAGCAACTGGGATTGCGTATTTGGAGCCTGAAGATCCCTCTAATTGATTTACTGGAAACTTACGTAACACGGTACGTGTACACTGATAGCATTGCGCAAGAGTTCAATGTGGTTTCTCTGTGGACATGAGTGTGTGTGTGTGTGTGTGTGTGTGTGTGTGTGTGTGTGTGTGTGTGTGTGTGTGTGTGTGTGTGTGTGTGTGTGTGTGTGTGTGTTTGCGTGGGTGTGTGGGTGTGAAAAATACACAATCTGCGTATTAAGTTTCCTTCACTCATCCCAGCTTTTTATGCTTTATCGCTCGTGTGATTATTTTGGAACACACGGGAATCGAAAACGGCAGAAAGAAGCGAAGAGCTTTTACATTAAAAAAAAAAAAGGGGGGGGGGGGAGGGGGGGGGGGTGTCGATAATGTACTCTACACTATGCTACCTATCTCTTCCTTCCAATTATTTCCCTTCCTTTCGTTTCTGAGAGCCCTCCATCCATCATCTTTTCTCCCCTTTAGTTTAAGAAGATAAACAAAAACAAAACAAACAAAACAATAAAAGCAAGAAAGACCCAGAAAAAGGAAAAAGAAAAGACGAACTTGGTGTGTGCAAAATGTAGATGTTCTTCTGTTGGAAAATCCGGTTTTATGAAATGAAAAGTGGATATGACCATGTGAGGGGACGGACTAGTACATGTTTTGTTTCTTTCTGGTATCCCACCTCGCGTTGATTACATTGTCTATCTCAGTCACTAACCACAGCACCGAGTTCTGCCACAATGATTGTTCCATCTTTACAGGCCCGCCCCCTCTTCCCCCTCAAAGTCAGGGGTACTGACCATTGTTTCGTTTGTTTGTTGTTTTTTTGTTTGTTTTTTTTAATCCAAGGTTAAAACTCCTAGTTAAAAAAAGAGTGAATTTTGTGATGTGTTTAACTAACCGTCAATTTGGCCAGTTCCATTTTCAACAATACTGCTCAAACAAAGCGTCAGAGTGTTTGTTACAGAGCGCATGGCTGTGTTGTGTGTGTGTGTGTGTGTGTGTGTGTGTGTGTGTGTGTGTGTGTGGTGTGTGTGTGTGTGGTGTGGTGTGTGGCGAGATTTGTGTGTGTGTGTGTGTGTGTGTGTGTGTGTGTGTGTGTGTGTGTGTGTGTGTGTGTGTGTGTGTTGTGGGGCACGCGCGCATGTCTATGTGTGTTTGCGTGCCCGTGTGTGTATGGAACAGCAAGATAAAATAACATTTAATGTGATTGCGCTGTTTTCTTTTACTTTAATATACAAAACTTTAGAAGGATGACTTTCAAATGTATATACTTAGATATGAGAGCCTATACCTATCCAAAAGACTTGGAGGGGTCGAACTCTACAATAGCGCCGATTTCGAGAAAAAAAAAAAAAGTCTTCCAAGTCATCCCAAGTGGTGACTTAACCCAAGAACCGCAATCCAGTAAAGAAAAAAAATAGCTCAGACAAGTTATGTCCCTTCCGTGCAGTTGGGGGGAGGGGGGGGGGGGGGTCTTTTCATATGCGGCACCAGTAAGCGAGTCGTACGGACCGCTGGCTTTGCCCTGCCTGAAGCGATGTCATTGTCTGGTTGCCATAGTGACTGCCTGTGTGTGGAAAGTGGACGGATGTGCTGTCATCAAGTGCATGTTAAGAATTTTAACCCAGTATGTGTCTTTCAGTGCCTGCAGCTAAACTGGCGATCGGTAAGCATCCTGCTTTTCGTATTTATCGACTCTAGCAACAGAAATTGCACAAATTTTCCAAATCGCAAAACCTTTGGACAATGATAATCATCCTGACACTTGTGTTACTTGGGTTTTGTGTAAAGATAGTTTCAAAATGGGGTGGCCGCAGGCGGAATTTTAAACCAATAAAAAAAAAATGATCATCATCATCATCATTATTATTGTTATTATTATTATTATTTATTATTATATATTATCATTATTGTTATTATTATTATTATTATGATTACTATTACTATTATTATTATCGTCATCATTATTATTATTATTATCTCATCATCATCATCATTGTCACCATCATCATTATTATCATTATTATTACTATTATTACCATTATTATTATTATCATTCCGCCGGACAAAAGGGGCAACCAAATTACGAGACAAAACACGACGCGTTTCGACCTCTTTGGTCCTCCTCAGGCAAGATAAACGACCTTCAAGACATTGAAAAGGAAGAACGAGCAATCACGTCTCTTCTCAGCCTAATGGAGATAGGTGATTGCTCGTTCCTAGTTTTCATTGTCCTGAAAGTTGTTTATCTGTCTATCAAGAAGAAGACCAAAGAGGTCGAAACGCGTCGTGTTTTGTCTCGTGATTTGTTTGTTCCTTTCGTCCAGTAGAATGATGATGATTTTTTCTTTTATATTTGATGTGAAGAGTGAAAGCAGTAATGTGAAGAACCAGCTATTATCCATGCTGATACTGGATTTATCCGTCAAGCTGGCTAAACTTACAGGTGCTGGAGTTGTTTCGTGTTGTGTTCACAAATAGGTACAACGCTATACTTTAAATGCATACAGGCCAGTGTAGTTTTGTAGCATGTCTGAACTCTTTTGCTGAGCGTGAACTCCAAGCTGTTGATTAGCTTTAAAAGCTTCGCTCTGATTATCCAATGCTGTTATGTTGTGTCAAATACTTCACTCGCACTTGTACCAAAAAAAACAACAAACAAACAAAAACAAAACAAAACAAAAAAAAAACGGATGTTAATTAAATGCGACACGATCGGTCTCTGTC
>CM065738.1:51529663-51532163 GCA_033310375.1 Conus canariensis | reverse complement strand
TCTGCCTAAAGGGACGCTATTCTCGGCCATCTCCTCTGACCTATGGACTTCACCAGCGTGTTGTCTTAGGACCGTTTCTATTCGTGTCGTACAGTGCGCTCATGCATGGCGTTGTCAGTTGTATGACTTCATGCTGTATGTAGCAGTTTGTCTGAAGATATTTAGGTTTTGCCAGTCAGCTACAATGACAAAAATTAATGAGCTTATACCATGGACAAGTGCTTGTGTTTTTGACCTTCAAACATGCATCAAAACGAGTTGAAATTGACGACGACAGAACTTTGTCAATGCCTGCTTCTCCTTTAAATATAAAGGAGGAGAACAGAAAAATAAAAGAAAAGAAAAGAAAAGAAAAGAAAGAAAGAAAGAAAGAAGAAGAAGAAGAAGAAGAAAGAAGAAGCCTCGGTTATCTTCCTTTCCCTGACTCTCATCTGATAAATGACATCTCTAATGCCCTTTCAACGCTTGCTTGCACTCTTGGAATCACTTTATTTTCAAAATGCAAAATTCCGACATCTACAGAATCGTGACCGTCAAACTATGCAGAACGAGTTCTGTTTGCTGCCTTCCTCCAGAGAAAGCAGCCATGATTCTAATTTGTGCCTTCATTATTTCCAGAACGAATTATTGTAATTTGTTTCTTGCATCATGCATCTTGCATCATATTGTTTGGCGAACTGCGACAGGGCAAACGCTCACATGGAGGCCAGAGTAAGCGTTTCAATGACAGCCTCAAATCCTCCCTGAAGGCCTTCAACATCAGCCACACAACATGGGAGCAGACTGCCCAGGACAGAGATGGGCGGCGATCAGCTGTCCGTAAAGGTGCAGAGACCTGTGAAAGCAACAGAATTGCTGCAGCTGAGCAGCGCAGGATGATCAGGAAGACCACTGTCAACAGATCTCCAGCGGCTGCCACCATCCCCTGTCCGTACTGTGATAGATCTTTCCGGGCGCAGATCGGCCTGACCAGCCATCTACGCACTCACCCCGATCCCAGGATGACTAGATGGTCTTCGTCGTCTCGACGGACAACACACACACACACACACACACCTTTTTGATAGAATTCAGAAAATTGCGTCATATACTGACGCTTAAAAAGTTCCATAATAATTTCCCTTCACTCTGTTCAAAGTGTCTGGACCCCTGACGAATAAGTCTATAAAACTTCCCGCTTTGAATTGTTGTGTCATCTGCAGAACAAGTGTCTTCGCATCTGTGTGAACTTTAGCACGTCCATACATTCTTCCTCCTCCACTCTTCCTCTTATGCAAGACTTTTGAATATTTCCAGTTTCAGAACAAAGACAGGCGGTGAAAGATCGCTGAAGAACAAAGACAGGCGGTGAAAGATGGCTGGAGAACAAAGACAGGCGGTGAAAGATGCTGGAAAACAAAGACAGGTTGTGAAAGATCGCTGGAAAACAAAGACAGGCGGTGAAAGATCGCTGGAAAACAAAGACAGGCGGTGAAAGATCGCTGGAAAACAAAGACAGGCGGTGAACGATCCTGGAAAACAAAGACAGGCGGTGAAAGATCGCTCAAAAACAAAGACAGGCGGTGAAAGATCGCTCGAAAACAAAGACAGGCGGTGAAAGATCGCTGGAATCCAAGCTCAGGGTCGGGTAAAAGAATGGTCTATGCAGCAACCAAAAAACAATTATGATTTGAAAGATCGCCTGGAACACAAGACTCAGGGCAGTGGGAAGATCGCTCAACAACAAAGACTGTGTTGGTTGAAAGACTCGCTGGATAACAAAGACAGCAGTGGAAGATCGCTGGAAAAAACAAAGACAGCGGTGACAAGATCCTGAAACACAACAACAAGGCAGGAAAGATCGCTGGAAAACAACGCAGGCGAGAAAGATCGCTGAACACAAGACCGTCGGTGGAAGAATCGCTGGAATAAACAAAGAACAGCGGTGAAGATCGTGGAAAACAAAGACAGGCGGTGAAAGATCGCTGGAAAACAAAGACAGGCGGTGAAAGATCTCTGGTCTGCAACGCCTCCAGCGGTCTGGAGTAATCCACCTTTCTCAGACACTCGGATTCTCTCCCTTCTATGCAGTTCCAACTCAAAAAAACAAATTATTGATTTGGAAGAGTGCGATCCCCTTGTTGTCAACACAAGAACGGTGCTCCCCTGGCAGGTGAATCCTGGAGGTGTTGGCGAGGGGTGGGTAGGGGTGGGGGGTGGGGGGTATTCTGGGTAGCTGCAACATGACAATTTGCCGTGTGTTATTGGATATGTTAAAAAAAACTGCGCTTTGATTATTTACAAACTGTATTGCACACAATAATGACGATGATGATAATAATAACAATAAACACACACACACACACACACACACACACACACACACACACACACACACACACGCACGCGCGCGCGCACACACACACGCACGCACGCACGCACGCACACACACATTATTCTTGATCCACCTAACCGCACCTCTCCTTGCAACGTCGAATGCGATACACATTAAAAAAAACAA
>CM065738.1:51517163-51524663 GCA_033310375.1 Conus canariensis | reverse complement strand
ATCATTGGTATTTTACGTACCTGCTTCGGCTATATAAATCATTCTAAGTTCTCTCTATCAAGCTGCTTTGTTTTCGATGCTGATCTCTGGTTTACAGCCTTACAACTCGTATTTTGGTTTCCTTGCCGATCTCTCATGTGTTGTACTCTTGTACAATACGTTATATTCCAAGTTGTTTATGTGTCCTACACACTGCTTTGCTTTCTTTGGTCTGCTCATGATTACTGTTGCTCAAATTTCTTTCATGTCCTGTGTTGTTTGGACAGTCCTATGCCTTCATTTTCTTTGCTCAGTTCTCGTTCCCACTGCAACAGTTTGTATTTCCTGCTCTTTCGGAGCTCCCGTGTATAATCCTAAAGTCAAGGCAGATTTCCTTGCTCAGTTCTGTCTTGCATTTAGGCATATTTTACTTGCTTTCATTTGTCCGCTCGGGCTTTCGCATTCCTACACTGCCTTTCATCTCTTCTCTCTCTCTCTCTCTCTCTCTCTCTCTCTCCTCTCTCTCTCTCTCTCTCTCTCCTCTCTCTCTCTCTCTCTCTCTCTTCGATGCGTTCCCAGTTACACTACGACATAATGAAGTCATTTCCTTGCTCTGCTGTTACTAATATCCTCAACAACAGAAGGCATGAACAATCAGCGGACGAGAAGACCAAGCTGATAGCCAGCCCCCTAAAACCTCATTTCTACTGATACGTCTGTCCAGGCATAGAAGCTGGAAACCGTGCAACGGTTCACCTGCCTGAAACCCATCACTAGCAACGAATGATCCAAACCAAGAACTCCGCTCAGCAGAATCGAACACAGCACTGTCAAGACGAAGACCTTGTATAGAAGAAAAATGAAACACAATCTCTACGAAACACCAGATCAGGCTTCTGCGTGTACTGATGCAGCCCCTCTTCCTGTATTCACACAAGACATTGGTCCTCACAGCGGATCTGGGAAGAAGAGAATCCAAGCCATGGAATGAGACTATACACCGAGGCTCCGTGTGTGAACGCACGCACAACATCTTGCACACACGTTCAAATCCCATCACCAACTTTCGGAAGAGAAGGCCAGTTTGGCCGTTGGTATGGATGACATGTTACACATAGCATGCACCCTGCGTGAGAAATGGAAAGAATTAAGGAAGTAAGGAAATTGAGTGAACGATATTGAATTAAATGGACTGGATGACACGGGAAACGACTGAATGAAGCACCAGCTGGCAGCACTTCAGTCGGCACTACCCAGGTAGGCAGCCCGTTGTGTAAACGGGTGTGGATAATAAAGCGCTTAGAGCTCGGTCTCTAGCTGAGAATAGGCGCTATATAAGTATTCATTATAATTATGTAATATGTAAATGAGAGGTTACTGTAAGATACTGGACATCAGAAAGACTGGCCACATCATCAGTGATCAAGCGCTTCAAAGCATGGAACAGTGAGGAGAACTACATTCGTGTGACTACATAACACGATCTGATGAAACTGCTGAAACAATCATCCAGGGAAGTGTTAAAGAATGGCGAAGGAAAGGAAGACTAAGAAGGACCAACACCATTGCAACATGAACAGGAACAAGTTATACAGATACCTGGAAAACAACAGATAATACTGAAACAAAATGGCGACATAATCTTCAGTGTCATGAGCCAGTGACGACCCAACGAAGTTATGAGACAAAAGAAGAAAGACAACGAGACCCAGAACAAGAAAAGTACAATGTTTTGCTTTCCTTATTGGCTGGTTTATGTTTGCTTTCCTATTGGCTCTGGTTTACTGTTTTGCTTTCCTTATTTGGCCCTGGTTTACTGTGTTGCTTTCCTTATTTGGCTCTGGTTTACTGTTTGCTTTCCTTATTTGGCTCTGGTTTACTGTTTTGCTTCTTATTTGGCTCTGGTTTACTGTTTTACTTTCCTTATTTGGCTCTGGTTTACTGTTTTGCTTTCCTTATTTGGCTCTGGTTTACTGTGTTGCTTTCCTTATTTGGCTCTGGTTTACTGTGTTGCTTTCCTTATTTGGCTCTGGTTTACTGTGTTGCTTTCCTTATTTGGCTCTGGTTTACTGTTTTGCTTTCCTTATTTGGCTCTGGTTTACTGTTTGCTTTCCTTATTGGCTCTGGTTTACTGTTTTGCTTTCCTTATTTGGCCCTGTTTACTGTTGCTTCCTTATTGCTCTGGTTTACTGTTTTGCTTTCCTTATTTGGCTCTGGTTTACTGTTTGCTTTCCTATTGGCTCTGGTTTACTGTGTTGCTTTCCTTATTTGGCTCTGGTTTACTGTTTTGCTTCCTTATTTGGCCTGGTTTACGTTGCTTCCTTATTTGGCTCTGGTTTACTGTGTTGCTTTCCTTATTTGGTCTGGTTTACGTGTTGCTTTCCATATTTGGCTCTGGTTTACTGTTTTACTTTCCTTATTTGGCTCTGGTTTACGGTGTTGCTTTCCATATTGGCTCTGGTTTACTGTGTTGCTTTCCATATTTGGCCCTGGTTTACTGTGTTGCTTTCCTTATTTGGCTCTGGTTTACTGTGTTGCTTTCCTTATTTGGCTCTGGTTTACTGTTTTACTTTCCTTATTTGGCTCTGGTTTACGGTGTTGCTTTCCTTATTTGCTCTGGTTTACTGTGTTGCTTTCCTATTTGGCTCTGGTTTACTGTGTTGCTTTCCTTATTTGGCTCTGGTTTACTGTTTACTTTCCTTATTTGGCTCTGGTTTACTGTGTTGCTTCCCTTATTTGGCTCTGGTTTACTCTTTGCTTTCCTTATTTGGCTCTGGTTTACTGTTTGGCTTCCCTTGTTTGACTCTGGTTTACTGTTTTGCTTCCTTATTTGGCTCTGGTTTACTGTGTTGCTTTCCTTATTTGGCTCTGGTTTACGTGTTGCTTTCCTTATTGGCTCTGGTTTACGTTGTTTCTTATTTGGCTCTGTACTCTTGTTTTGTGGCTCTGGTTTACTGTTTTGGTTCCCTTGTTTGACTCTGGTTTACTGATTTTCCTATTTGGCCTGGTTTATATCGCTTCATTTTCTTTCTGGGCTGTCGTGTACCCTCCTCCGCAACGCTTTGCTTTCTTCAATATCTTCATGTTAGCACCGTCATCATCTGCTTCGTGTTCTCTCATGTGATCTAGCTGACACTCCTTTACCTTGCCTTGATCTCTAGTTGGCTCCTTTACCATCGTGCCCAAGGCACATTGTTAGATCAGTTCATAAATTAAGGCTGAACACTTGGAACACGAAATATTCTCATGGTATTACTTGTGCCTGCAGAGAAAACATTTCGATACATCGTCTTTTGTTTGAATGCTCAGTGTTGACCTCGCTCTATCAGAAGAAAGGTGTTGAGATGACTAACTTTGATCATGTCAAAGCTGTCGTGTATGTTCATATGTTGCTGAAATTGCCATGGTTATCTTGCAGTGATTTGTTGCAAAATTTGTATAAAGATCAACAATTTTGTGTACCACTAGGTTATTTCATTTATGTAAATATGCGTACATCAGGTGTGGGTTTGAAAGTACTGACGTGGATGATATGTTAAGTGTAGAGGTGTTTCCTTTTTCTTTTTTTTTTCTTTTTTCAAATAAGTGTCTAGTATCATCTAGCGATGAAAAAACATTAAATAAGCCACTGAACTGAACTGAACTGATCTCATTGATGAAATCTGGTTCACACTCATGTACACTGCTACGGTTCCCAAGCTCATGTCTCGTCGCTCATCTTTCATCCTTTGACAAACTTAAAATGTCCTTGCTGATATTCCGTTCACACTCCTATTCTTTGCTGTGTGTTCTGAAATAGGTGTGCAAAAACAGAAATACGTGATGAATCAGTACGCTTACCACAACTCTCGACATGGAAAAGATATCCTTCTCTGGGTCCCACTGGCTATCTTTCCGTATACCTTGTTCATGTCGATGTTTGTGCAGTTCACACCGTATTAAATTTAGAGTTAAAAAGAACCAGATGCAAAGCATATCAACGTACTCCCAGTAAGTAGTAGTAGTACAACAAAAAGAAAAAACATATTATATATAAATCAGTCACTATAGCACATTCTCCTCTTTTGGTGGTGGGAATTTTGTCTGTAAGAGAAAAGCAAAAAAAAATATATATATATATAAAATAAAACTGCGCTCCCCAGCGGGGAAATGAACTCAGGTCTCCCGCGCGACAGGCGGGGACACTATCCACTATACTAAGGAGGCGCTTACAAACTTTGGTTACACTTAAGCTTATAAACCGTTATTGCTTAAACTGTACATCACAACGTTATCATTTATAGCCGTTAGTAACGACTGTTCTGGTAAAATAAACATCGGGCATCGTTCGTGACCCATAATGAACATACCTACAAATTTTCAGAAAGATCGGCCGAGACGTTTTGTCTGGAGCGAGTGCAACACATTTTGACCACGGACAGACAGACACACAGACAGCATTTCTTCGTTTCCATTGTAAAGAACTCCCTGTTCTATAAGAACTGGGAGTACAACAAAAAAAACAATCTTCATGGAAATAGAGACATAGAGTTTAATGAAACCTACGC
The DNA here is from genome assembly GCA_033310375.1 of Conus canariensis. NCBI lineage: Eukaryota > Metazoa > Mollusca > Gastropoda > Neogastropoda > Conidae > Conus > Conus canariensis. The sequence goes on along the minus strand of CM065738.1, from coordinate 51,520,137 downwards.
CACTTCACAGATGTGTGAAGTTCAGAAGCCAACAAAGTTATTTAGTGCTGCCATGTTCATGTGGAACCCCTTCTGTTCCAGACTTTACTGACTTCTCTGCAGACAGTGGCACGGCGCAGAACCAGACAAGCTTTCGCTCGACTACAACCACTTCTGACGTCATGTCTGCCACGTCCCAAGGAGGTCAGAGTTCGTGTCGTTTATCCAACTCCCAGCGCCCCTTTTCCTCGCATAACTCCAAGACAAACACACAGCCTACTGACTCTCTCTCTCTCTCTCTCTCTCTCTCTCTCTCTCTCTCTCTCTGTCTACTTGTCGGTCCCTCCCTCCCCCCTCTCTCTCTCTCTCTCTTGCTCTGTCTGTCTGTCTGTCTGTCTGTCTATCTCTCTCTCTCTCCGTTTCGCCTTCTGTCCACATCCACACACACCACACACACACACACACACACACACACACACACACACACACAAACACACACACAGGCATACACACAACACACACACACACACACACACACACACACACACACACACACACACACACACACACAGATACGCTCACGCATAACCACACGCACGCGTTATAAGGAACGTGACCTCACTCATAAACACGCACTCGTGTGTGCTGCGAATACATTCATCCACGCACCTCGGTTTATTCCCACGCGCAGTGTACCCGAACCCTCCCTCGTATTGTCCAGGTCCGAACACCCGACCCCCCACATCTCTCCACCATCACCACTGCTCCTGCCGCTGCACCTCCTCCTCTTCCTCCTCCTCCCTCACTGCCTCCAGTCTGGAATCCCAGAACCCTGGGCCCGGTGCCATGGTGTCCCAGCTGCTGGTTCCAGCCAACTCCACCTCGGCGGCGCGGCGTCGTGTGACCAGCGCCCCTGATGACCGCCCCTCTAGCACTGCCATGGGGGCGCTGGCGGCCCTCTGTCTGCTGGCTCCTGTCGTCCTGGTGGTCTGTCTGGATCTTTGGACAGCCCTCAAAGGAAGAGGCGGACAGGAAGGAGTGATTTAAGGCCAAAAAAAAAAAAAAAATTGTGCAGTGGCACTCAACTTGGCATCTGTCAGACCGTTCTCTCTCTCTCTCTCTCCTCTCTCTCTCTCTCTCTCTCTTCTCTCTCTCTCTCTCTCTCTCTCTCTCTCTCTCTCTCTCTCTCTCTCTCTCTGGCAGTTGGATGCTTTCATGTGTAATACAGAACCTTTCAATGGGAAGTATCTGTCAGGATCAGATAGCATTTTTCCATTCTGATGCTAAGAGGGATGGACTAGAACAATCCCCAATGTTCAGCGCGCGCGCGCGCGCATACACACACACAACACACACGCGCGCACGCACCACATACACACACACACGCACGCACGCACGCACCACACGCATACACACACACACACACACACACACACACACACACCACACACACACACACACGCACGCACGCACGCACGCACACACGCACGCACGCAAACACGCGCGCACGCACGCACACACACAGCACACACACACACACACATACACACACACAAACACAAACACATGCACTCACGCGCGCGCGCACGCACACACACACACCCATACACATACACACACACACTCCCCACCCCACACACACACACACAACACACACACACCACACACACACACACACAACACACACCACACACACTTTTGTTTCTTCTCCAAACAGACGTGTGAGTTTGAAAGAAGAGGCGGAAACATATCCTATCTGCCTGCAACTGTTGAACTGCAAGCGCGCGCGCACACACACACACACACACACACACACACACACACACACACACACACACACACACAACACAACACAACACAACACAACACAACACAACAGACACACACACACACACACACACACACACACACACACACACACACACACACACACACACACACCTCAACCCCCACCCCCTGCTCCAGATGTGCAATGTTTTGCTTTGCCAATATATGACACGGGTGTCGCTGGCTTCTTCTTCTTCAACAGGAGTGCTGACAGGTGTGGGGAGTCTGGCACCCATCTGAGCTGTGCTGCCGCCGCCTGTCGACTCCGGTATTCCAGAACATATGCCAGCACCGACACTCAAGTCTAATGCTATGCTAGCGTGCCCAGAGTTGCTGTATACACACTAAGTAGTCTTTTATTGTGCTACCGTCCAAACTCATTCTGTCGAATAGAGCTGCCATGAGTCTGGTATTTATGGGTGACCGCATGGCTAGTGATAGCAACTGCTAGTCTAGCGATTCTGGTATTTACAAGTAACGGTATAGCTAGTGATGCAGTTGCTAGTCTTGCGAGTCTGACATTCATTGGTAATGGCATGGCTTGTGATGCAATTGCTAGTTTTGCGATTCTGGCATTTACAAGTAACGGTAAAGCTAGTGATGCAGTTGCTAGTCTTGCAATTGTGGCATTCATTTGTAATGGCATGGCTTGTAATGAAGTTGCTAGTCTTTCTATTCTGACATTTACAGTTATTGGCAAGGCTAGTGATACAATGGCTAGTCTTGCCATTCCGGTATTTACAGGTAATGGCATGGCTAGGGGTACTATTGCTTTCTAGTCTTGGACTGTCGCTTGCTGTCACCTTAAAGTGTTGCCCCAGAACCCAACCAATGTCACTTTCGTGGACACCCTGAACTGCCACAAACTCTGTGTTCGAAGTCAGTTTCAAAGTGGGGCGACTCAGGCGCAAATTGAAACACATTTTTTTTAAAGAAAAAAAATATGAAGAATCCGCCAGACAAAGGGAACAAGCAAATTACATGACAAAAACACCACGCGTTTCGATCTTTTAAGTCTCCTTCCGGCAAGACAAACAACATTCAGGACAATGAAAAAAAAAGAAGAAGAAGAACGAACAATTACTTATCTTCTCGAATTCGGTGCAGGATGGGCGTTGAATGACACTGTAATAAAAAATTCATCTCGCCTGATTCTCTCAGGCCAACA
>CM065738.1:51504663-51512163 GCA_033310375.1 Conus canariensis | reverse complement strand
TGTATGTTGAAAGAAAGCTGTCGATTATAGCTTTACCATAACACACACACACGCACACACACACACACACACACACACACACACACACCACACACACACACACACACACACGCACGCACGCACGCACGCACGCACGCACGCACGCACGCACGCACACACACACCACACACACACACACACACACACACACACACACACACCTCTCTCTCTTCTCTCTCTCTCTCTCTCTCTCTCCTCTCTCTCTCTCTCTCTCTCTCTCTCTCTCTCTCTTTTGTTTCTTCTCCAAACAGACGTGTGAGTTTGAAAGAAGAGGCGGAAACATATCCTATCTGCCTGCAACTGTTGAACTGCAAGCGCACACACACACACACACACACACACACACACACACACACACACACACACACACACACACCACAACACAACACAACACAACAACCAACACAACACAACAACAAACACACACACACACACACACCACACCTCAACCCCCACCCCCTGCTCCAGATGTCGTGCAATGTTTTGCTTTGCCAATATATGACACGGGTGTCGCTGGCTTCTTCTTCTTCAACAGGAGTGCTGACAGGTGTGGGGAGTCTGGCACCCATCTGAGCTGTGCTGCCGCTGCCTGTCGACTCCGGTATTCCAGAACATATGCCAGCACCAACACTCAAGTCTAATGCTATGCTAGCGTGCCCAGATTTGCTGTATACACACTAAGTAGTCTTTTATTGTGCTACCGTCCAAACTCATTCTGTCGAATAGAGCTGCCATGAGTCTGGTATTTATGGGTGACCGCATGGCTAGTGATAGCAACTGCTAGTCTTGCGATTCTGGTATTTACAAGTAACGGTATAGCTAGTGATGCAATTGCTAGTCTTGCAATTCTGACATTCATTGGTAATGGCATGGCTTGTGATGCAATTGCTAGTCTTGCAATTCTGCATTTACAAGTAACGGTATAGCTAGTGATGCGCTTGCTAGTCTTGCAATTCTGGCATTCATTTGTAATGGTGTGGCTTGTAATACAGTTGCTAGTCTTTCTATTCTGACATTTACAGGTATTGGCAAGGCTGGTGATTGGTGATACAATGGCTAGTCTTGCCATTCCGATATTTACAGGTAATGGCATGGCTAGGGATACTATTGCTTTCTAGTCTTGGACTGTCGCTTGCTGTCAGTTTAAAGTGTGGCCCCAATACCCAGCTCAGTGTCTTTTCGTTGGCATCCTGAACTGCCACCAACTCTGTGGCCGGAGTCAGTTTTAAAGTGAGGCGACTGCAGGCGGAAACTGAAACACATTTTGTTTTAAGAAAAAAAAATATAATGAATCCGCCAGACAAAGGGGACAAGCAAATTATATGACAAAACACCACGCGTTTCGATCTTTTAAGTCTCCTTCAGGCAAGACAAACAACATTCAGGACAATGAAAAAAAAAAAAAGAAGAACGAACAATTACTTATCTTCTCGAATTCGGTGCAGGATGGGCGTTGAATGACACTGTAATCAAAAGATTCATCTCGCCTGATTCTCTCAGGTCAACATCTGGCTTAAGGTCCAGTCTGCATGTCATTCACACTGTTTGCTGCACTGCTGTGGCCGCACACCCAAAATTAATGCGTCAAGGCCTTGCTTAAGGAGTCGAGTATTTATAGACTGGCACAGCTGGAGTTATTTGATTTTGTGTGTGTGTGTGTGTGTGTGTGTGTGTGTGTGTGTGTGTGTGTGTGTGTGTGTGTGTGTGTGTGTGGGCTGAAAGTTGATTCTCCTCCTTTTTTTTTCTTAGGGCCGTGAAGAGACGATGTAGGTACTCCAAGCAGACAGATTAAAATCAAAGGAATGGGATTATTGTGTTTCTTGGTGCTGGCGCAAAGATAGGATCACGGGTGAGTGCAAAAGCCTTAAGTGTGTGTGTCAACTAAGGAGAAGGCCATGTACTTGAAGACTGATTGTGATTTCATCGGTGAAGATCCATCCAAAGTAGGACAAATGATTGGTGGGGAGTTGTTCGTTTATCAGTTTAACATTAAATGCTAACTCAAATTTATGGTAGGCCTCAAAACATTTATATGGAATAAACAGTGTTTTAGTGCAAATTCCTGATTGCGGCGAGTAGCCTGTATCACTATCTGTGGCTGCCAAGCTGGCTCCACTCAGAAGGTTCGGGAACAGGACTGAGGATGTCATCCCATTCTGTGAGGCTGCCGATTCTGGTGTTTTGGGAACGAGCGGTTCTCGTCCACAGTCACTTTGCAGCTGCCTCACAGCTGTTTGAAATGTTGAGCATATCGCCTTTTTCCAAACTGCTGAACCCCTCGATGTCCCTGTCACGTGATCCAAGCAGTGACGTTACCTTAGTGATGCTATCTGCAGTGGACAAAGCTCTCCTCTCTCTCTCTCTCTCTTCTCTCTCTCTCTCTCTCTCTCTCTCTCTCTCTCTCTCGTGTCGAAAACAAAATGCACTTCTATTATGTTGTCCATTTTACAATAGCATAAGAGAAAAGTTCATTGGTCAAATTAAAGTTCTCTCCTAATCCAAATGTTTTTCGTTTATCTCTCTTGTTGGCCTCAACGAACAGTAATACAGTCAGAAAATTAGCACTTTATATTTATCAAGCGTTTAAAAGCGCAGCAGATTGCTATAACTTGAATGTATATTTATTTGTTCGGATGTCATTGTGTTTATATGTATTTCAAAGAGGGCCTTAGCCTTATGGAATAAAGATTTCATTTCATTTCATTTCATTTCTCTCTCTCTCTCTCTCTCTCTCTCTCTCTCTCTCTCTCTCTCTCTCTCTCTCTCTCTCCTCTCTCTCTCATTGTCATACTCATTTTGGCTATAATCCGAGAAACAATGTGTCTGGGGTATATGCCAGTTATGTGCAAAGTTTGACAATAAAGACATGTTAACAACAACAACAACAACAACAACAAAGTTCCTTGGTCTGTTTTGAACCGAGCATAAAGTAGTGCGTCGCTGCGCACTGTCTTTATGACTTGTTTTTAATCGGACTCCATCACCAAAACAGTGGCTTACTTTTTTTTTTCTTCTTGATTTCTGTCCTGTCTGTCAGTCATTCAGTCCTCAAAGATATTTCTCTGACATCTAGTATCGTGAGGAGGGGGTGGTGTATGTAAATAATGATCTATCTATCTATCTATCTATCTATCTATCTATCTATCTAAATGTGTGTGTCCTGCGCACTGTTTTCATGGCCGTGCGTCCCTGCGCACTGTTTTTATGGCGACGTCCCTGCGCACTCTTTTTATGGTCGTGCGTCACTGCGAACTGTTTTTATGGCCGTGTGTCCCTGCGCACTATTATTCGTCCCTGCGCACTGTTTTTATGGCCGTGCGTCACTGCGAACTGTTTTTAAGGCCGTGCGTCCCTGCACACTATTGTGCGTCCCTGCGCACTGTTTTTATGGCCGTTGATCCCTAAGCACTGTTTTTATGGCCGTGCGTCCCTGCGCACTGTTTTTATGGCCGTGCGTCCCTGCCCACTGTTTGTATGGCTGTGCGTCACTGCGCACTGCTTTATGGCCCTGCGTCCCTGCGCACTGTTTTTATGGCCCTGCGTCCCTGCACACTATTGTGCGTCCCTGCTGCACTGTTTTTATGGCCGTGTGTCCCTGCGCAGTTTTTTATGGCCGTGCGTCCCTGCACACTGTATTGTGCGTCCCTGCGCACTGTTTTTATGGCCGTGCGTCCCTGCGCACTGTTTTTATGGCCGTGGGTCCCTGCGCACTGTTTTTATGGCCGTGGTCCCTGCGCACTGTTTTTATGGCCGTGCGTCCCTGCACACTATTGTGCGTCCCTGCGCACTGTTTTTATGGCCGTGCGTCCCTTCGCACTGTTTTTATGGCCGTGTCTCATCACTGCGCACTGTTTTTATGGCCGTGCGTCCCTTCGCACTGTTTTTATGGCCGTTCTCACTGCGCACTGTTTTTATGGCCGTGGGTCACTGCGCACTGTTTTTATGGCCGTTGCGTCCCTGCACACTATTGTGCGTCCCTGGCACTGTTTTTATGGCCGTGTGTCCCTGCGCACTGTTTTTATGGCCGTGCTTCCCTGCGCACTTTTGTGCGTCGCCTGCCACTGTTATTTGGCGTGCGTCCCTGCGCACTGTTTTTATGGCCATGTGTCCCTGCGCACTGTTTTTATGGCCGTGCATCCCTGCACACTATTGTGCGTCCCTGCGCACTGTTTTTATGGCCGTGCGTCCCTGCGCACTGTTTTTATGGCCGTGTGTCCCTGCGCACTGTTTTTATGGCCGTGCATCCCTGCACACTATTGTGCGTCCCTGCGCACTGTTTTTATGGCCGTGTGCCCTGCGCACTGTTTTTATGGCCGTGCGTCCCTGCCACTATGTGCGTCCCTGCGCACTGTTTTTATGGCCGTGCGTCCCTTCGCACTGTTTTTATGGCCGTTCATCACTGCGCACTGTTTTTATGGCCGTTCATCATGCGCACTGTTTTTATGGCCGTGCGTCCCTTCGCACTGTTTTTATGGCCGTGCGTCCCTGCGCACTGTTTTTATGGCCGTGCATCCCTGCACACGATTGTGTGTCCCTGCGCACTGTTTTTTATGGCCGTGTGTCCCTGCGCACTGCTTTTATGGCCGTGTGTCCCTGCGCACTGTTTTTATGGCCGTGCGTCCTGCACACTATTGTGCGTCCCTGCGCACTGTTTTTATGCCGTGTGTCCCTGCGCACTGTTTTTATGCCGTGCGTCCCTGCACACTATTGTGCGTCCCTGCGCACTGTTTTTATGGCCGTGCGTCCTTCGCACTGTTTTTATGGCCGTTCATCACTGCGCACTGTTTTTCATGGCCGTGTGTCCCTTCGCACTGTTTTTATGGCCGTGTGTCCCTGCGCACTGTTTTTATGGCCGTACGTCCTTGCACACTTATTGTGCGTCCCTGCGCACTGTTTTTATGCCGTGCGTCCCTGCGCACTGTTTTTTATCGCCTGTGGTCCCTTCGCACTGTTTTTATGGCCGTACGTCCCTGCGCACCGTTTTTATGGCCGTGTGTCCCTTCGCACTGTTTTTATGGACGTGCATCCCTGCACACTATTGTGCGTCCCTGCGCACTGTTTTTATGGCCGTGCGTCCCTGCGCACTGTTTTTATGGCCGTGTGTCCCTGCGCACTGTTTTATGGCCGTGCATCCCTGCACACTACTGTGCGTCCCTGCGCACTGTTTTTATGGCCGTGTGTCCCTGCGCACTGTTTTTATGGCCGTGCGTCCCTGCACACTATTGTGCGTCCATGCGCACTGTTTTTATGGCCGTGTGTCCCTGCGCACTGTTTTTATGGCCGTGCGTCCCTGCACACTATTGTGCGTCCCTGCGCACTGTTTTTATGGCCGTGCGTCCCTGCGCACTGTTTTTATGGCCGTGCATCCCTGCACACTATTGTGCGTCCCTGCGCACTGTTTTTATGGCCGTGCGTCCCTGCGCACTGTTTTTATGGCCGTGTGTCCCTGCCACGTGTTTTTATGGCCGTGCATCCCTGCACACTATTGTGCGTCCCTGCGCACTGTTTTTATGGCCGTGTGTCCCTGCGCACTGTTTTTATGGCCGTGCGTCCTGCACACTTTGTGCGTCCGCCACTGTTTTTATGGCCGTGCGTCCCTTCGCACTGTTTTTATGGCCGTGGATCACTGCGCACTGTTTTATGGCCGTGGGTCACTGCGCACTGTTTTTATGGCCGTGCGTCCCTGCACACTATTGTGCGTCCCTGCGCACTGTTTTTATGGGCCGTGCGTCCCTTCGCACTGTTTTTATGGCCGTTCATCACTGCGCACTGTTTTTATGGCCGTGCGTCCCTTCGCACTGTTTTTATGGCCGTTCATCACTGCGCACTGTTTTTATGGCCGTGGGTCACTGCGCACTGTTTTTATGGCCGTGCGTCCCCGCACACTATTGTGCGTCCCTGCCTACTGTTTTTATGCGTGCGTCCCTGCGCACTGTTTTTATGGCCGTGTGTCCCTGCGCACTGTTTTTATGGCCGTGCGTCCCTGCACACTATTCTGCGTCCCTGCGCGCTGTTTTTATGGCCGTGCGTCCCTGCGCACTGTTTTTATGGCCGTTCATCACTGCCACTGTTTTTATGGCCGTGGGTCCTGCGCACTGTTTTTATGGCCGTGTGTCCCTGCGCACTGTTTTTATGGCGTGCGTCCCTGCCACTATTGTGCGTCCATGCGCCTGTTTTTATTGCCGTGTGTCCCTGCGCACTGTTTTTATGGCTGTGCATCCCTGCACACTATTGTGCGTCCCTGCGCACTGTTTTTATGGCCGTGTGTCCCTGCGCACTGTTTTTATGGCCGTGTTCCCTGCCACTGTTTTTATGGCCGTGCGTCCCTGCCACTGTTATGCGTGCCCCTGCGCACTGTTTTTATGGCCGTGCGTCCCTGCGCACTGTTTTTATGGCCGTGCGTCCCTGCACACTATGTGTGCGTCCCTGCGCACTGTTTTTATGGCCGTGCGTCCCTGCGCACTGTTTTATGGCGTGTCCCTGCGCACTGTTTTTATGGCCGTGCGTCCCTGCGCACTGTTTTTTATGGCCGTGTGTCCCTGCACACTGTTTTTATGACCGTGCGTCCCTGCCACTATTGTGCGTCCCTGCGCACTGTTTTTATGGCCGTGCGTCCCTGCGCACTGTTTTTTATGGCCGTGTGTCCCTGCACACTATTGTGCGTCCCTGCGCACTGTTTTTATGGCCGTTGTCCCTGCGCACTGTTTTTATGGCCGTGTCCTGCCACATGGCGTCACTGCATTTTTTATGGCCGTGGTCCCTGCGCACTGTTTTTATGGCCGTGGTCCCTGCCACTGTTTTTATGGCCGTGTCCTGCACACTATTGTGCGTCCTGCGCACTGTTTTTATGGCCGTGCGTCCACTGCGCACGTTTTTATTGGCCGTGCGTCCCTGCGCACTGTTTTTATGGCCGATTGTGGTCCCTGCGCACTGTTTTTATGGCCGTGCTCCCTGCACACTATTGTGCGTCCCTGCGCACTGTTTTTATGGCCGTGTGTCCCTGCGCACTGTTTTTATGGCCGTGCGTCCCTGCACACTATTGTGCGTCCCTGCGCACTGTTTTTATGGCCGTGCGTCCCTGCGCACTGTTTTTATGGCCGTGTGTCCCTGCGCACTGTTTTTATGGCCGTGCTCCCTGCACACTATGTGCGTCCCTGCGCACTGTTTTTATGGCCGTGCGTCCCTCACCTTGGCGTTCTCGCACTGTTTTTATGGCCGTGCGTCCCTGCGCATGTTTTTATGGCGTGTCCTGCCACTTTTGCTTCCGCACTGTTTTTATGGCCGTGCGTCCCTGCGCACTGTTTTTATGGCGTGTGTCCCTGCGCACTGTTTTTATGGCCGTGCGTCCCTGCGCACTGTTTTTATGGCCGTGGTCCCTGCGCACTGTTTTTATGGCCGTGCGTCCTGCACACTATTGTGCGTCCCTGCGCACTGTTTTTATGGCCGTGTGTCCCTGCGCAC
>CM065738.1:51491085-51493585 GCA_033310375.1 Conus canariensis | reverse complement strand
ATATCCAAGAGCTGAAAAGACGGCTGGATGACATTGTCGCACAGGTTGGTTTTCGTCTCACGGACAGGTGTACAACCTGCAGCTTGTTCACTGCAATTGTGTTGGTGCTGGTTTAACACTTCCACTCACAGTGAACTGTAACGTTTTTCAGTGTGTCTTCAGAATAGCTGAAAATTCTAGGGCAGCAAAGAGAGAGAGAGAGAGAGAGAGAGAGAGAGAGAGAGAGAGAGAGAGAGAGAGAGAGAGAGAGAGGATGGAAGGTGGAGGGATAAGTGCCAGAAGCTGAGGGTGTTGGAAGCGGGTGGGTTGTGTGGGGATGCCACCCCACATGTGCAAGGAGGATCCTTATCCCATCATAAGAAGGGCAACAGTCTTGCATGAATGTTGGTTGTTGTTTTTTTTCGCTTTCAATCGGATGTCGTGTTGAATTTGTCATGTTAAACAAAAAATGGCTTATTCGTTTTATTTCTGTTGCTAGATTTACAACGTAGGATTGAAATATGATCGGCATAATTTTAATAATTTCTCTCTATATCGGTTACTAAATTTACAATGTAAAATTAAAAGTATGATTTGTGTATGTGATGTTTGCTTTCTATTTCTGTTACAATGTAAGATGGATATGTGTTTTGTGTATATTTTCACTAGATTGGAATATGATTTGCATATATGTTTCTTCCTAACTCCCCACCCATCCTAAACATACACACAAACACACGCACGCACGCACACACACACACACACACACACACACACACACACACACACACACACACACACACATGCACACACACATATGCGTGTACGGATATTATATATATATATATATATATATATATATATATATATATATATGTGTGTGTGTGTGTGTGGTGTGTGTGTGTGTGTGTGTGGTGTGTGTGTGTGTGTGTGTGTGTGTGTGTGTGTGTAGAACCAAAAACTCCAAAAGAAGATCAGCGAGCTGAAAGGTCTGCTAGGCCTTGATGCCAGACAACAGCAGCTGAAACACGCTGACGACAAGACTGGCAGTCTGCGGCACCGACTGCTAGGACTGATTTACAAACAGGTGGTGCCCGAATTCCTCCTGTCCCCCCTGTGCCAGAACTGACAGCTGTTATTCCATGGTCTGACTTCTACACTGCATTTGTGTTGCCTATGAACCACACACACACACACACACACACACACACCACACACACACACACACCCTCTCACTCTCTCAGATTATTATTCAATGCCCCGAATTCTACACCGCATTTGTCTTGCCTTATGGCAACACCACACACACACACACACACACACACATATGTACACGCGCGCACGCACACACACACACACACTCACGCGCGCGCACACACACACACTCACACAACACACACATATACACAAACACACACCTCTCTCTCTCTCTCTCTCTCTCTCTCTCTCTCTCAGATTGTTATTCAATGGCCTGAATTCTACACCGCATTTGTCTTGCTTTATGCCACACACACACACACACACACACATATATATATATATATATATATATATATATTCAGTTGTAAACAAAGCTTGCTGTTATGTCTTAGATTGAAGAAATAGGGGGAGATAAGCATTCATATCTGCAGTGGTTGATAATTCTGCCTAAATAACAGTATGTGCTTGAGAGGGTGAATGGGGAATAATAAATGCTTCTCAAATTGAACCTTCAGCAAGCGTATAGTCTTCAATGGGGAGGCAACTAACTAACATATAACTCCTGGTCAGATATCGGTATTTCGAAACCTGATTGTTTCTCCTCAGTGACCGCAGAAAATGGTAACTTGACTCCTCTACCTTTTCCGTTTTAAGAAGAATGCTATCCGAGAAAAAGGCTGGTGTGCAATACCGTAGTATGTTTGTTGAGTTTGCAAAAAACCAAGCAAAGGTGCCACCTAAGAAGCAAAAGAAAATCATGAAAGAGCAAAACAAGCTACATTTTCTTGTGAAAAATAGAAAATATAAAAAGATAACCCCTTAAGACACAAGTGCGGAGGGCCAGTTCTTGGAATGAATCTGCAAGGGACTAAAATATAATAGACTGATAAATTCCTAGGATAAGTAACCGAGCACCATTCCAGCAATTTACAGAGCAGCTTGGTGTTGCAATGACTGCAAGAAATATTCAGTTGTAAACAAAGCTTGCTGTTATGTCTTAGATTGAAGAAATAGGGGGAGATAAGCATTCATATCGGCAGTGGTAGATAATTCTGCCTAACTAACAGTATGTGCTTGAGAGGGTGAATGGGGAATAATAAATGCTTCTCGAAATGAGCCTTCAGCAAGCTTATAGTCTCCAAGGGGGAGACAATCTCCAATGGGGAGGCAACTCACAAACATATAACTCCTGGTAAGATATCGGTATTTCGAAACCTGATTGTTCCTGCACAGTGACCGTGGAAAGTGGTAACTTGATTCCTCTGCCTTTTCGGTTTTAAGAAGAATGCTATCCCAGAAAAAGGCTGGTGTGCAATACTGT
>CM065738.1:51483585-51486085 GCA_033310375.1 Conus canariensis | reverse complement strand
ACAACACAAATAAAAACAAGAAAAATAGAAAAAGAAAAATCATATGGTACAACCCCCCATACGACGGGAAACTCAAAACAAACATAGGGAAAGAATTCTTCAAAATCTTAACAACTTCGTTTCCAAAAGAACACAAACTGTCCAAAATATTTAACAAAAACACTGTCAAACTGTCGTACTCATGTATGCCCAACCTCAAAAACCTAATTGATGCATCCAACAAAATGAAAACCAACACAGCAAAGAAGGGTGAAGAAAGGAAATCTTGCAATTGCACCAAAAAGGAGCAGTGTCCACTAAGCAATAAATGTATTCACAACAATATTGTATACCAGGCTACCGTGACATCAGAAAATGAAAAAGAAACATACATAGGGATCACTGAAAACCACTTCAAAACCAGATATGCAAACGACAAACAGTCATTCAACAAAGAAAAATACAAAAACCAAACTGAATTGAGCAAATACATTTGGAAACTTAAAGACGCAAAAATAAGCTATAACATATCCTGGAAAATCATAAAAAGGGCATCACCATACAGCAATATTTCAGAAAGATGCAACCTATGCCTAACTGAAAAATGGCTAATATTATGTAAACCACACTTAGCAACTCAATACTAAAACAGAAATAGTAAACAACTGCAGGCACAAATGGAAATCGTTGCTAGTGAACACACCCGGTACAACAACCTGAAAACCCAAAAAAAAACCAACACGCACGTAAAAACAGCTGCAACCGGGCCCCACACGCTATATAACACCGGCGGTGGGCAACCCAAACTCCATCCAGACAAGCGCTAGAAACAAATTTGTAGATAATTTTAATATTCCTCTTAACACTTGTTATATATATATATATCATAAACAGTATATATATATATCATAAACAGTATTAAAACGTCCTTTAAAAATCTGAAAGAGCTCGACCCCTTGGGGAGCAACATTTGCTAAAGATATTTTTAAAATATATCTACAAGCTTTTATGGCGTGCGGGACCTGATTTCATCTCTGTTTGTGCGTGCCGATCTTCTTTGGGAGCAAATGTTGCTCCCCAAGGGGTCGAGCTCTTTCAGATTTTTAAAGGACGTTTTAATACTGTTTATGATAATTGCTCCTCACGTTGAGCACTGTGACCTGACAAAATCTAAAATGGAGAAAATCAACTTTAGGCAATCTACTAAAAACATACCGTTTTCAAACCCACAAACTTACACTAAAAAACTGATAGAACAAACCGATAAATTTGTACGCAACATGAGATGGAAGGCTTTCTTCTTCCTAAATCCAAATGCAAAGAATGAAGACAAAAACACATATGGCTTCAAATCATGGCGATCACCTCCGACAATAGATGAAATGAAACCTTTTGAAGACAAAATGAAGGGACTGATAGCCAACATAAAATTCAAGAAATCAAATAACAACTTCCAAACATCACTAGCAAATGAAATAAAACAAATTCAAAATGATAAAAAGATATCCATGAAAGCTGATAAAACTAGCAATTTTTACAAAATGGAATTAAATGAATACTCCCAACTTCTAAACAAAAACATTCAGAAAAATTACAAGAAAGCTGATAAAACCACACACAGCAACATCCGCAAAAAAGAAAAAGAGCTTGCACACTGCATGGAGTTAAGCGACAGGGTAGAGGCAACAGCAACAAAAGAAGCCTTCATAACACTTAAAGACCACAAACCCAACTTCCAAAACAACCCAACATGTAGACTAATAAACCCATCTAAATCCGAACTGGGCCAAATAAGCAAGAGAATTTTGGAAAAGGCTATAGAAGATGTAAAATCAAACACCGAATACAACCTTTGGAAAAACAGCTATGAAGTCATCCAATGGTTTAAGGAACTCAAAAAACAGAGAAATACAGTGTTTATTACATTCGACATAGTAGATTTCTACCCATCCATAGATGAAGAACTACTCACCAAAGCTTTGAAATTTGCCAATAAATACACAAAAATAACAGAGTCAGAAATGGAGATCATTTTCCACACCAAGAAAACCCTACTCCACAGCAGAAATGAAACTTGGATTAAAAAAACGAGCAAAAACTCCACATTTGATGTAACCATGGGATCGTATGATGGTGCCGAAACATGTGAACTAGTCGGACTATTCATGCTATCCAACATCCAAAAACAACTTGGAAAACAGGTCGGTTTGTACAGAGATGACGGCCTCGCTGCATTAAACAATAATCCAAGAACTATTGAAAACAAGAAAAAAGAATTATGTAAAATTTTCAAAAACCACAATTTAAAAATCACAATAGAAGCAAATAAAAAAGTAGTGAATTACCTAGACATAACATTAGACCTCAATGACAATGTGTACAAACCATACAAAAAACCCAATGACATACCAATCTATGTAAACATCAAAAGCAACCATCCACCATCTATACTAAAAACAATACCCAATGGTATAAACAAGAGACTATCCAACCTATCATGCAATGAAAATGCATTCAATAA
>CM065738.1:51431085-51433585 GCA_033310375.1 Conus canariensis | reverse complement strand
ACTACTACTACTACTACTACTACTACTACTACTACTACTACTACTACTACTGATGATGATGATGATGATGATGATGATGATGACGACCATTACTATTACTATTAGTACTATTATCATTACTGTCAGTATTATTATCATCATTACTATCATGATGATGATGATGATGATGATGATGATCATGATGAAAATTATTATTACTATTATCACTGTAACAACGGCAATAATAAAAAAAAGAACAATAATAACAACAATAATAATAATTATAATAATGATGATGATAATGATATGCTAGTAATAATGATGACGATGATAATAATAATATAGTAATAATAATAATAATAATGATAATCATTATCATCATCATCATCGTCGTCCTTTTTATGATGATGATGATGATGATAACTAATAATAGTAATAATAATAATAATGAATACAACAACAATAACACTACTACTACTACTACTACTATACTACTACTACTACTACTACTACAATAACACTACTACTACTACTACTACTACTACTACTACTACTACTACTGCAAATAATAACAATAGTAATGATAATATCAATAATAATGGTGACGATGATGATGGTAATGATGATGTGTATGCGCGCGCGCGCGCGCGCGCGCGCGCGCGCGTGTGTGTGTGTGTGTGTGTGTGTGTGTGTTGTGTGTGTGTGTGTGTGTGTGTGTGTGTGTGTGTGTGTGTGTGTGTGTGTGTAGGGGGGGGGGGGGGGTGATGCGCACGTGTGTGTGCTGTCTTGCATGCAGACAGGGCTGGTTTATCACAGATGAAATAAAAATCATAAATTCTGGTGATGCAAATTTTATTTTAAGAAAAGAGAGTAAGGAAAACTAATCAATGAATGGAAAACAGAATACATAAACAAAGGAAATGTTCTTATACGTGCGAACATTCAAATTTTCATGCCTAAAATTTCTTAGTCTGTAAAAGTGTCAGATGTAAATTTGATCACGGTGAAATCGTTACATGCGGACTAATCCATATGCGCTTTGTCACATCAGCCAGGTCATTGGGAAAGCGGTGTGTCCTGCTTTTTTACAGATGAATTTTCGATTCTCGCTTATCGCCCCTATCATACCTGTATTTTTCTCTCCTGGAGTGGGACTGGCGAGAGAGGAGTTGAGGGGAGGTGGGGGAAGAGGGGGGGGGGGGGGAGACAACGAAACAAACAAACAACACAACAAAAACCCTACAAAATCTTGCCATCTGCGTTTCCCACCAAGACCTGAAATGTTCACGCTCGAAAAATACTGTTAGTGTCATCACATTTCTCATTTCCTTTACCGCTTACGCCCCTGTCCCATTTCCATCCCTAGCCACTTCCCCCTCCCCCCTCCCCACGTCTCCACACACGCATCGTACACACACCACCACACACACACACACACACACACACACACACACACACACTACTGCTGATGCTGCTTCTACGTCAGGAAATTTCTTATTTACGATGCCCCTCCCCTCTCATCTCAAGACTGTGGGGGTTCTTGTTTCTTTTGTTTGTTTGTTTGTTTGTTTGTTTGCTTGTTTTGTTTTGTGCATTATGCTTGTTTCCTTGCTTGTTTTCCAAAGTGCTCTGTCTACCCTCTCCTCTCCTCTCCCCCCCCCCCCCCCCCCCCCCCCCCCCTCCTCACTCCTCACACTCGCTGTGCTTCCACCATATCCTCTCCACCCAACTTCCCTCCCCCCCCACCCCCCCGGCCCCCACTCCCCCTCAAAATCTTCCACCCCCGCGCCCATCCACTACGACCAGTTCTGTTAACGCCGTGATGTATTCGCAGTTGAACGCATTTCCACCGCCGACCCAAACCCTCAGCTGCTGCACGCACACGTTTTCATTACTACGCTTCACGCTGATGACGATTTGCGACAGCCGACGCTTGTGGGCCCCTTATGCTAACAGCTGACCGTGTGGGCCCCTTACGCTAACAGCCGGCCGTATGCTAACAGCCATGAACAAAGTGCACACCAAAAACATTAATGCGCCAAGGCCTTGCTTAATCAATAAGGAGTCTAGGATTCATAGACTGGCGCAGTTAGATTGTTTTGAGAATGTTTACTGTTGTCTGAAAGTGGATTCTCTGCATTTTCATTCATATGCCCATCGCGGTACTGGCCAGGTGGTTCCAAGCAGACAGATTAACATAAAAAGGAATGGGACTAGTTGAGAGGAACTAGCTGGCACAAAAGATACGGTCACGAATGGGCACAAAGGACCTGAAATGTGACGTCATCCAAAGGGATGGTCATGTATATGTAGATTAGATGTGATGTCATCGGTAGAAATACCCCCCAAACAAGGAAAATAATTGGTGGGGAGTTGTTCTTGGTGGGAGTGTGAGTGTGCGCGTGTGTGTGTGTGTGTGTGTGTGTGTGTGTGTGCGTGTGTGTGTGTGTGTGTGTGCGTGTGTGTGTGTGTGTGTGTTGTGTGTGGTGTGTGTGTGTGTGTGTGTGTTGGTGCATGTGTA
>CM065738.1:51421085-51426085 GCA_033310375.1 Conus canariensis | reverse complement strand
TGCGTTCTACTAAGTTCGTTTTTGACCTTCGCCAGCTCCTTAGAAGACCTTTAACAGTTCTTTTCTTTTGAGTACATTCTTTATCAACCCACATATTTGTTTGTCTTTTCACTTTCCCACTTACCCGAATCATACATGCTGCCGCTGCATCTAATGCATTGACAAAAACATCGACACATCCATTAATATCATCCTTCAAAATATCTTTCGCTCTCTTCAAACATTCTATAAACTCACATGAATCAATGTCATCTTTGTAAATCTTCACGTTTTCCTCACACCACACAATTCTGTCTTCCTCATTTTCTGGCAACGCGTTCTCTCCCTTTACATTCTTCGCGTTCTTCCATGTCAACTCAACCGGAAAACGCCAGGAATGTAAACTATCTCCCACACACGTCACAATTTTTTTAACAGTTCTGATGACACAATGAAATAATCAATCACACTACACCCATGCGATGACACATATGTAAAACTCGCCATTAACATCTCCTCTGCAGCTCCCATTCACCATCAGCAGATCATACATATAACAAAATTCAATCAGAGAAGCTCCAAACTTATCGACAACTGAATCTTTTGAACAGCGCCTAACAGACTCATCTTCCTCATCAGGTTCCATATTAAAGGTATAAATGTTATGTTTGGCCTTCAGGTTGTTCATGTCCTGTTCTAGCATTCAGATCACCAGCTACAATGATATACAATGAGCCGGAATAGCTCAGTTGGTAGAGCGCCTGACTCGTAATCTTGGTGATCACGGGGTTGCGGGTTCGAATCTCTGCCGGGGCGTTTCGGTACAGGGGGATTTTTCCCTCGGAGTTAACATTAGTTCTGACTCCATTTCCCATACAGTCCTTCGAATGAGACTATAAACCGAGGTTCCGTGTGTGAACGCACGCATAATATCTTGCACACACGTAAAATCCCATCACCAACTTTCGGAAGAGTAGGCCAGTTTGGCCGTGTATGGATGACACTTTACACACTCAGCATGCACCTTCTGTGAAAGAAATGAAAAAAAGACCATGAGGAAGAAAGAAACTGATGTAAACGATATTGACCTGGTATGACAGGGAAACGACTGAATGAAGCGCCACTGCAGTCTTTCAGTCGGGCCTACCAGTAGCAGCACTTGTGTCAACGAGTGTTGATGATAAGGAAATGGTGGATGTAAGCGCATTAGAGTTGTGTACAGAATGCGCTTATAAGTATTATACCATTATTTTATTATTATATACACTTCAGCTGTCTCCATGCTTTGCCTAAGAGTTTCCTCCAGAATGACTATGCCGTCTTTTATTTCATTACTATTATAAACTGGACTTCCATCAGGCGCAACATAACACGCCACAAGCAAAATATCTTTATCTACATTAAACAACATTTTGGCAACCCTTATAGTAATAATATTATCATCTTTTGTTTTAATAACTTCTTTTATATACTGACTGTAACAATTCTTTACAAGCAAGAGAACTCCTCCTGAGTTTCTGCCTTGGTTCCATAGCTTTCTGGCTGGGGCGCTAAACTTAACATAATCCGTGAAGACACCGTGAATCAAATTTACAATCAACAAAAGTTTCAGTCAGACACACAAAATCAAAGGTACGCACATAATTAACAAAATCAATGTCATTGAATTTGCTATATGAATGTTCTACATTGTAATTCAGGAACGACGACTGAGGCGATGGATGGTCAGGCCTGTCCTAATTAGCGTCACTGGCAGAACGCAACGACCTGTCACTGCCACGAGCACTCAGGCAGCCACGCATCGGCGTTTGCTGTCGCCTCCGGTTAGAACCACCACGGTTCCCACGTGCATCCTGTTCCAGGCTGCCACCTCGCACCCGTGTCACTGCCAGCGTTGGAAAGGCCGCCACGGCGTGTCACACCGTGACCTTCGCCCCCCGTCAAGCGCCGTGTAGTAGGGGAATCCCGCCTGTCGTTTCTCTGCTCCGGCCTCGCTGACGTGTTTCTGGATCAGCTGATCGGACACAATCTCTCGCCAGCTCGCCGTCCCCTGCCGTGTTGGAAGATGCAGGGGTGGGCGCTGTCACTGCCGCGTAGCTCCTGGAATCAGGCCTCTTGGGTCCGACCGTCAGCTTTCCTTTGACAAAGTAGGCGGCTTTGCCCTCCTTCTTTGCCTCGCTGACGATGGCAGCCTGTCTTCGGGTCAGGTCGTTGGCCACTCGGAAACCTTTCCCATGCAGTCTGGCACGATAGTCTCTGTCAGTGAGGACCATCATCTTGTCCCTCCACTGACTGAACTTCACGACCATCGGCCTGGGTTGGTCGCCTCTTGCTTGACCGACACGATGAGCTCTGGCAATGTCCTGTTCACACCACTCCTTGTGTCCTGGCACACTGTTCAGAGTGTCTGTGACAACACGGGCACATATGTCATAATCTTCATTGTCACTGCTGTGCGGAATGCCGAAAATCCGAAGATTGTCACGTCTAGAGAAATCTTCCAATCTGTCAATTTCAGCATTCATCGACGTGATCTGTTCAGTCAGTAGGGACCTTTAGATTAGACCTCTATAGTCTCCAGTGTTGTGGACAGTTTCCTTGTCTGCTCCCTTCCCTGCGCACAGTTAGAGAACAGTACGGTCATGTCACCTGACATGTCCTCCACAGCAGCTGCCAGTCGACCGTTTTCCCTTTCTAGGCCGTCACATCGTTGGCTGATCTGCTCGCACTTGTCTTTCACCTGGTGTAGCTCAGTTTTGATCGCACACAGATCACTTCTGATGTCGGCTGTCTGCTATTTGTTTTCCTGGCTCTGCTGGTGGATAGCGGTCAAGATTTTTTCTGCCATGTCCGGTGCGATCGCTCCTAACTTTTCGCTGACTACTGTTTGGTCCGGAGTGACACTGACCTTCTCCTGCAGACTGTTTGGGCCTGGGTTCTTCTCCACATCGCCGCTCAGTAGAACACGCCACACACACACACAGCACGGCGTTGACAGCACACAACGAGGTCAACGCCGGCACGTGCAAGGCATGTTGACACGACGTGTCACAGCAGCTGTACACACCTCCTTCTTCAGTCGTCGTACCTCGCTGGTTACTTTGCTCCACAAAAAACGGATGCACTGTCCGATGTGAACACAGCGACCACAGTGTTTATTCCGCACCACACCCGCAACACAGAGATGAAGCAGAAAAAATAGGCAGTTATAAGGTTGACTAGTGTCACATCAGTGTCACGCTGACCGGAGCTCACCCGCTCTGTTCTCACAACACGACTCGCTACACTTTGACCACAGAACTGACCTATGCGAGCCCTCCATAAACATAAGTCAATCATGGTGACATCGTGTCTCTGCTGTCACACTTTCCTGGCACCTTGTTAACTCGAGAGAAATCCCGTGAAAGCCAGAGTATGCAGGATGAATCGGAGCTTGTCATGGAGTCCGCTCTCTCGCCGCCATCTTTCGCTTGGCCCCCTGAGAGAGAGGAGAGGAGAGAGAGAGAGACAGAGACAGAGACAGAGAGAGACAGAGAGAGACAGAGACAGAGAGAGAAGAGAGAGAGAGAGGCCTATATGTATGTTTGTAAGAATAAAAATAACGATGTACATGAGTAAAAGCACACACAAACAAACAAGCAAACAAAAAAATAGATGAATAAATAAATAAATGAATAAATAAATAAATAAGTGAATAAATGAATCAATACATACATACATACATACATACATACATACATACGTAAATAAATACACAAATCATTCGATAAATAAATCAATTACATGCAATCATAAATAAACAGATGAATATAAAATGAAAGCAACTAATAGATGAATATAATTACTACTAAGTAATAAGTAGTGCTAATGATGATGATGACGCTGATGACGATGTGATGATGATTGTAATATTGATCACAATAATGATGATTATGAGAAGAAGAAGAAGAAGAAGAAGAAGAAGAAGAATCAAATGAAAACGAGGTGTGCGGGCGCATCTTAAACTCCCAGCACACAGCAATAGTTCTGCTGAAGTCAGACTGTTTATAGCTCAGCGACAGCACAGACGGAGGGGGTGTGGGGGTGTGTGTGGGGGAGGGGGAGGGGGAGGGGAGGGGTGTAGGGGAGGTTAGGGGTACATGCTGAAAATCAGTGCTTTAACACGACAAGATCGATACCATGCGTTAAAAAAGCTCCTCCCAAACACGCTTGAAACGGCTTAAATCAGGGATTGTTTTTGTTCCCCTTAGAAGCTCTGGGGGGGGGGGGGGGGGGGGGGGGGGGGGGGGGGGGGAAGAGCAGAAAATTTATGGCTTTTTTTTTTTCTTTTCTTTTCTTTTTTTTATGAGAAAACTCGAAGTTTGCACTTGGTGGAATGTTTTGGAACAGGGGTTCTCACAGAATTTGCTGTCAGTGGTTTGCCTGACGTCATTGAAATTCAGCACTCTGTAAGAGCGTGTTTGGTAATGAATGGCCAGCGCATGGAAAACACGATGCTCCTGTCCCTGTCTCTCTCTCTTCTCCCTCCCTCAATCCCCCCCTCTCTCTCTCTCTCTCTGCCCCCTCCCTCCCTCCCCGTCTCTGTCTCTGTCTCTCACTTCATGTCATGTTCTCGCCACCGGCCCCGCCTGACTTTCTGTCGGTCCGTCTATTTCTCTAACTCTGTCCGTCTGTCTGACTGTCCGTCTGCCTCTCTCTCTCTCTCTCTCTCTCTCTCTCTCTGTGTTCATTTTATTGTTAATTGGATTTTTTTCTCTCCCTCAAATGTAATCTTGTATTGTTTGTTGCATTTTTTTCCCATAATATTTGTTCGATTTTTGTTTCTTAAAACATATATATATATATTATATATATATATATATATATATTTCGCTGTCCCAACCTCCGCGACACCTCAGAGGCAGTGCACCCACGCCGCTCATTCCGACACCCCGTCCACAGCCACAGCCCGGTCGGCCCCATCGCAGCCCCGGCACCGGCAATCCACAGGGAGCAGTCAAGGTCAAACCGTCAAGAGGCAA
>CM065738.1:51413585-51416085 GCA_033310375.1 Conus canariensis | reverse complement strand
TCACCAACCTTCGAAAGAGAAGGCCAGTTTGGCTGTTGGTATGGATGACACGTTACACATAGCATGCACCTTCCCCGAAGATGGAGTATGGCTGCCTTAATGGCGGGATAAAAAAAAAAACGATCATACACACAAAACTCCACTGCCTGTCTATACAGGCAGTGTCCGCAGGAGTATCAGCCTGTGTACGCAGAAAGAAAGAAAGGAAAAAGAAGGATACCACGTGATAAGCTACGTAACGATGACGACGATTGCATAGCAATCTGTGACATCATGAGTGGTCGCCCCTTGTTATGGACAGCGCCATCACGTCCTTCCAAAGACAGACTCTGTAACATGCCAGTACCTGGGACTTTTGACACGGCCTTACCCGTGTGGAGTTGTGGAGAACAAAAAAACAAAAACAAACTGGAACTGATCTTCAAACAATGGAATCCAGGCCATGAATTAAAGGTAATCATCTTACGCCGATCAATGAGGTTTAGAAAGAAGGAGAGGAAAAATTTAAGTTTCATTCCGGCTGTAGAATGATGCACGCCCTCCATGCTTTTCTCTTCCTGTACCCCCGAGGTCAACCAGGCCCGAAAGTTGTAGGTACTTGCGGTGCTAGTCAGAATTTTTTTTTTTTTTTTTTTTTTTTTTTTGCCACACGCGCCTAGGCATTCAATAAGTAGATGAAGGTCATCTAAATAAAATCAATAAAATGAAAAAAAAAAAAAAAAAAAACCCAGGAACCACCCACAACCATCCTTTCTCAAATCCAGATTTCCTCTGATTTCTGTTCACTTACATTTTTTTTTTTTTAGCCTGTGTCTACCCACTGTCCTCCTTCATTTTGTGTGTGTTTTTTGAGTTCTTGTCACTTAAATATGTTTTTGAAACCACTTCTGTTTTATGTCACTTGAAAAACACTCTAAGAGTCGAAAGGTTGTGTATTGTTTTTGTTTCCTTTTGACCTCATTTTGTTTCAGTCTTTGCTACTGTACCCTAAAATTACATTGCAGGAACCACACTGTCGAATTTCATCGTCTCTTCCCATATGATAGTGCGGCAATCTCAGATCTCAGCAGCGGTCAGTCAGGGCCAGAACATTCCAAATGGGGATGCTTCAGATAAGACTCACAGTCTAGTCCATGTCGCCAATATCCAATCGGGGAAAAAAAAAAAGTCAAACGTAATAGTGGGAAGACCGTACATATGTCTTCGGTAAAACAAAGGGGAAAGAAGTATAACTGAATCAGATGATTCAATTTGTCATGTGATTTCTTCAGGAATACAGAACGTGCACGAGTGCGCGCGTGCGAGCGCGCGCGCGCGCGCCGCACCCACACACACACACACACACAACAGAAAGAGAGAGAGAAGGAGGGGGAGGAGGGGGGGGGAGATAGCAATATGCACCAAATAAGAAAATTATTCCATAAAAAACTAAAATTAGAGAGAGAGAGAGAGAGAGAGAGAGAGAGAGAGAGAGAGAGAGAGAGAACGAACAAACGAACGAACGAACGAATTTTATTTTAAGAGGGTAGTGGACTAAGCATGAATACCTTTTTACATCCAGCGCTCTGGGAAAAAAAAAATCGATATATAGTAAAAAGCAAATTAAACAAATACATGAAAGAAATGCAACAGTTACTTGCATGAGAACCTTTGACAAAAAAGAATAAAGAAGAAAAAGAAACCAATAAATTTCACCACCACCACCACCCAACAACAGCAACAGGAAAAAATGATCAGGACAAGGGGGGGGGGGGGGATGGAGAGAGAGAGAGAGAGAGAGAGAGAGAGGAGAGAGAGAGAGAGAGATTAAAGTAAGAAAAACTGATGAAATCCGTTGTAAACGAAAGACACATACACTTGATAAATGCAGAAAACATTGTATCTCAGCTGAAATGAAATAATCACAAATGTGAAAAATGACCTCTGCTGATGATATTGCCAGGGACAAGAACTCCATCACCGACTTACAAAGGCCTGCAAGCGACAGCCATGTACTTACCACCCACTCGGAGTCGTGGCAGGCGTAATAGACACTGTGAATGAAAGCCCACCGGAATTGCCTCCCCTTCCATAAACTAGCTGGCGAAGCGCACGCTGAATCCCACTTTCCAAAGCTGATTTGAAGCGAGAGAACTGCGTCGTTCACGCTGACGTGTCTGTTAGATGATTTTTTTTTTTTTTTTTTTAATCAGGAAAAGAAACTGTTACTTGCAGCGTGTTCTCTCAGACTTCTTTTCCAAGATGGCCTTCAAAGAAAGTCTTCTCTTTACGTTTGTTCTCTTTCTGACACCCCCCCCCCCCCCCCCCCCCCCTTCCTTCTTTTGTGTCCTAACTTCCCTGTTGAGTTTTGTTTCTGTAGTTGCTGTTGTCGCAGCTTTTGTATGTGTTGTTGTTGTTGTTGTTGTAGTGGTGGTGGTGGTGGTTATTTTTCTTCCCTGGGTCTTCTTTCATTTTTATCATCATCATCATCATCATCATCATCATCATCCTTGACGTCGTC
>CM065738.1:51396085-51406085 GCA_033310375.1 Conus canariensis | reverse complement strand
ATAACAACAAACAAACAAACAAAAAGCGAAAAAAAAAAAAAAATTCCACTACTATCTTTTTTTTTCTTTTTTTTTCTTCTTTTTCCCCCCCCTCTTTCTCCAATCAGTCCCATGCATTGTCTGTATGTTTTCTCATAAATGGACACATTTTGCTGATGTTAGTGTTTTGGCGCTTGATACAAAGTGTCTGGGTTTGTTAGTGTTCTAACGTGTGGTGTACTGGCACTCTCACTCGAATAATGTGCTGCTTATATAAAGAAAACAACATAAATGAAACAAAAGACTTCATCATTTTCTTTTCTTACAGTATTTCCAGGAGAGAGAGAGAAAGAAAGAGAGAGAGAGAGAGGGAAAGGGAGGGAGAGAGAGAGAGGAGAGAGAGAGAGAGAGAGAGAGATGAGGAGAGGAGAGAGAGAGAGAGAGACACACACACACACACACACAGAAAGACAGACAGACAAATAGAGAGACAGGCAGACAGACAGATAGACAGATGTGGGCATCGTAGATATGTATGTAAAATGTGTTAAAACCCGGCTCACCACTTAGCTTTTCTCCGATAAGGGCATCCTCCTCCCTCTTTTTCCCTCCCCTCCCCCCTTCCCCTCCCCTCCCCTCTCTCCTCCTTTCCTTCTTCTTCTTTTGTCATTACTTTCCTACCATCCAGATCCGTGTCTTACATTTACTGATGTACATTTGTATGCAAAGTTAGAAAGGAAAAAAAAAAAAGTAGGTTTCGACACCCATCGCAGTCACACCTGAGCTTCCAAACATTCCCGGTAATCATCCTTGATGAAAAACGACGAAAACAAATGCAAGCATGACACTAGGAAAGAAGATATATGCATACAGGAGACACAGACGATGATCACTCATAATCTCGGAAATTGAACAATTCCCCAAAGATGCTACCCTTATAGAGAAAAGGAAGTCTGCAAGTGAGATGAGGAAAGCCAAGAAGCGAGATGATAAGTATAAATGTGTGTGTGTGTGTGCGTATGTGTGTGTGTGTGTGTGTGTGTGTGTGCGCGCGCGCGCGCGCGCATGTCGGAGTGGATGTGAGTGTGCTATTTGTGAATGAGATTGATATTGTTTTCTACAATTACAGGTTAACCAATGATCAACAACACCGTGCCAGAATGATGAATGTGCATTATGCGATGGACCCAGTAATATATTTCCTTCTTAATTGTATGTTTTGTTCAAAAATTATTTGTATTGTGGATAATTTTTTGGTTTTTCGAGCAATACTAATTGACATTTTAGCAATTAATATAATGTGATTTATTTTTGAACGGGTATATCTACTCATCTGGACTGATTGAACACCAAACAAAACGTCAGTCAAAGAGAGTTTTATCAACGTGCCAACTTCATATGAGATAAGCGTTTCCACACTTTTCCAAAGCTTATTTATTGGAGGGCAATAAAAAAAAAAGTGTTCAATAAAATCAATTTCGTTCGGACAGTTGTCGCATTCACTTGTTTCTGTTACCTTCGTTTTGTGTAAAAGTATATTTGTAGGATATATATTCTAGATGATTTTCCATTGAAGTTCTCTCGTAGTCTGACTTCCTTTGAAGCTAACCTTGGTGAAAGCCAAATACTTTCGTCTATTTCAAAGTTCAATTTTCTTTGCCAAAAGTCCTTGCACCGTGGTGTTACATTTTTTTGTTTCCTTTTGTCAAGTATTAATTTTGTTTTATGTTTTTGGGTTTGGTATTAAATAGGACCGCATCACATTCAACAGAACCAATGTCATTCCCAAAATTTCTGTTGCTCTCTATCCATTGCAACCAGGTTGCTGGCAAAGCATTTTTTAACGCGTTGTATTCGAAGATTGTCTCACCACTTTTGTATCCTAGAATAGTCTCTATTTCTTCAACATGGAGCAGTCTGCCTTCGGTTGCGTGCACTACATCTCTTACATGCTCTAATCCCTTTTCTTTCCATCTTTTGAAATATAATGTTTTATCTTTATACTTTATCAAATTATTGAAAAATAATGGTTGGGACAGAAAGTTACAGCAAGATATTTCTTTTAACGTGATCTCTTTTTGTTGTCCAAGTATATGATTAGCACGTTTTTTCCAGAATTCGTTATCTATTTTCTCTATTTGCCGTACATTCTTTGCCCTACTATTAATTTGAAATATGCCATTATGCTTTAATATTTTATTCAAGTGCCACTTGGGAATTTTAGACCAGTTTTCTTCTGTTGAGGCGAATAATTTTCCCGCCCATTGTAAATAAATGAGCGTTTGAAGTTCTTTTATATTTAGCATGTTTACACCACCGTATTTATAGCCAGACTCCATTATTTGTCTTTTTACTTTTTCAAATGCTCTTCGATTGCTGTGTTTTCTTTGCCAAATGAATTTGTATAAAATTGTGTTGATTTTATTAAATATATTTTCGGGAATACCAATAGCTTGCATAACGAAAACAAGTTGGCTCACTATAAAAGTCTTTATCACTACAATTTTACCTTGAATGCTAAGATCTCTTCTGCTCCAGTCCTTTATTAGTTTTTGCATATATTCAATTCTCCCTTTCCAATTGTCTTCGATTTGTTTTGCCATGGTGTCATTTCGAAAATATATTCCTATAATTTTAATTCCATCGACCAGTATAAATGGAAGATTCTGTTCATAAGATTGTCGGCCCATTTTTAAAGCCTTAGTTTTGTTCATGTTAAGTTTTAGTCCTGAAAAAGTTTCAAATGTTTTTAGAATATCAAAAGATAACAACATGTCTTGTTTTGTATTCAAAAATAATGTTGTGTCGCCTGCCAGTTGTTTTATTTTTATAACCTGGCTTCGTTCGTAATCATTATTTGGCACCCTAATGCCAGTTATGTTACTGTTTCTTACTTTAATAGCCAGTGGTTCTACTGCTAATACAAAGGCTAAAGGTGAAAATGGACAGCCTTGCCTAATACCACATACCACAGCAAATGGTTCAGATAACCATCCACTATGGTTGACACTGCTTTGGCTCCTGTTGGTCAAAACCTGTACCCATTTCTGGAAATCCGTTCCAAAACCAAACATTTTAAATATATGCAAAAGATACGTTTTTGAAATGGAGTCAAATGCTTTTGAGTAGTCCAAGGCCAGTAAGTACCAAGCTTTACCAGTTTTATTCAGGTAATTAATCACATCATCAATGGTTCGTAAAACGGTTGCTATATTTCTTCCTTTTATATATCCTACTTGATCCTCATTTATCAATTTATGTATTATTTTGCTTAATCTTTCTGCCAGAACCTTTGCCAAGATTTTATAATCTGTACTTGTCAAGGTTATTGGTCTCCAGTTACTAAGTTTATCTCTTTCTAAATCTTTCCCCTTATGTATCAGAGTTATAATGCCTTGTCTTTGAGTAAATGAGAGCTTTCCTTTATCAAATGATTCAATGAAGGAGTTAGTCACAGTACTACCAATCCTACCCAAAAGAATTTTTAAAATTCTACTGTCAGACCGTCGCTTCCTGGAGCCGAATCATTTTTCAGTTTTTAAGAGCAGAAGTTGTCTCACTAAGCGTAACCATGTCTTCGCATACTATGGCTTCATTTTCATTTAAGCGTTTTAGTGGTTCATTTTCCATGAATGTATCAGCTGCACGTTTTACATCATCCACTTCAGTCATCTGACTGCACAACTTTCTGTAAAAAGAGGCTTGTTCGTGTAGAATTTCATTTTGATCTGTGAGAACTTCCCCCGATTCTTTGCACAGTTTTGTAATAATCTTATTTTTACTTCGCGCCTTTTCCAGGCTGCCAAAGTATTTAGAATTCTTCTCTCCTTCCTCGATCCATCTGATTCTTGCTCGAACCTGAGCGCCTTTAGTTTTATGAATTTGCATTATCTCTAGTTTTTGTTTGGTTTTCATATAATCCTCAAGAATGATTTCATTTTCGGGATTGTCTACAAGTTGTTTTTCTAAATCTTTCAAGTGAGTTCCAAGTTTCAGTGATTCGTTTTTTTTTTTTTCTGGCATGATAATTTTTTTCCAAATTAAATACAAAAATTCCGTATTTCCGCTTTACACAACTCCCACTTCTCTTCGTTGTTCATGTCCCTGTTTTCTGAGAAAAATGCGTCTAAAGTCTCGTTCATTTTTTGCACAAAAATATTGTTTTTTAAGTGACTATTATTAAACCTCCAATACCCCGGACCTCGTACAAAAGTATTCTCATCAAGATCCAGAACGACAACTTTATGGTCGGAATTAGGAACTGTAAAGTGTTCACAAGAGGTGCAAAAACTCGAAACGTTCTCGGAGACAAAGCAATAGTCTAGCCGACGTGCAATGTATGGATTTGACCGCATCCAAATTGTCTCTTTTTCATTTGGATGATACAGTCTCCATGCATCAGTTAATTCTAACGTATCTATTGTCAGTTTAAAGGCATCAGTTTCAGATTTGTTGTGTGGATTTCCTGATACTATGTCCAGGTCACTGCTGAATGAACAATTGAAATCACCAAAAATCAATAGATAATCATCAACAGGAATGAAAGTTTCAATTAGATTTTGAAAGTATGCTATCGTTTCTTTTGTATTGTTGGGTGCATACACATTTGCTACTGACAAATTGTATACCTCATTCACAACAGAGACAAGTAAGATACTGTTTTGTACCAGTATTGGCTTTACCTCACCCTTAAAATTTTTAGACACCAAAATAACTTCCCCCTTACTCCTATTAGTACCTGGATTACAGAAAATGTTCCCGCCCCACTGCCTTTCCCATGCTTTTACATCTGTATCCGTTACATGAGCTTCCTGTATACATATTATATCAAAGCGATGTTTTCTGAAGTAAGAGAACAAAGATTTCCTTTTCATTACATTTTTAGACCTCTGACATTTAGAGACACTATACGCAGTTTATCCATTGAAACAAAATTAGGTGTGTCTTTTTTTTTCCTTTAATATTTCAGTTACCTTCAAATAGCTATGCAAAAATCACTGTCCAAAATCGCAATCGGTAATCATTATCAGGGTCGTTTACCGTCAAATCCATGTGCTCGTGACACAGTCGCTATTGCCACTGCGCCGCTGTTACCGTACGGGAGCCGGTGTCATCCTTAACCGGATCCGCAGGGTCGTCGGACTCCTTGCCTCGTCGTCTCTGCTTCCCCCGCTCCCTGCTCTGGACTGGTGTGCTGACCGGACAGGCGCCGTGTGGTGGGGGTGCTCGACCTGTGACTGGTGTGCTGACCGGACAGGCGCCGTTTGGTGGGGGTGCTCGACCTGTGACTGGTGTGCTGACCGGACAGGCGCCGTTTGGTGGGGGTGCTCGACCTGTGACTGGTGTGCTGACCGGACAGGCGCCGTTTGGTGGGGGTGCTCGACCTGTGACTGGTGTGCTGACCGGACAGGCGCCGTTTGGTGGGGGTGCTCGACCTGTGACTGGTGTGCTGTCCGGACAGGCGCCGTTTGGTGGGGGTGCTCGACCTGTGACTGGTGTGCTGACCGGACAGGCGCCGTTTGGTGGGGGTGCTCGACCTGTGACGGGGGGGGGGGAGCGGTCAAGGGTGGTGACCAGCGTAGCCTGACGCGTGAGGGGGCGGCTTCTGTCGTTCCTGCCAACAGACTTAGTGCTGGGTTCTGTTACCTTACTGTCATGGCTGGCCTCATTTGTTGGTTTTCTTGGTTTGGGCAGTGGTTGTGTATCTCCCGTTTGTTTATCTGCGAGAGCACACACTGCATCCCCTCGTTTGTGTCCCGGTTTGCCGCACTGTTTACACACAATCTCACCTGAGCATTGAGACGCATGGTGGTTAGGTTTGAGACATCGGGAACACACAACAGTTTTCTCTGCCTGTTTTTGTTCTTTGTGAAAAAGCTTTGCAGAGAATATGTTAATTTTAATGAATTTATCGAGAGGAGTGGGAGGGACTGTAATGTAAACAAATCGTCGACCCGTTAAGAAACGAGTCAACTTGTGGTCCGCATCCCTTGCTCTCTCCATTGTTATCGGAGATCTTAATTCACATCCGAGTTTTGTGAGGGAATGTTCAATTTCCGATTGTTGTAGGTTTCTCCTCACCTGTCTCGTTGCGGAGAATGAAAGGGTTAGTGTTTGATACCTGAAGAATAGCTCCTCTCAATCCAATCCGCTTCACCAGGATGTCCGTGCGTGCCTCCTTCGTGGCCGGATAAATGCGCCAAAGGCCACGTATGTTCTGTGCGCCGAGAATGGAGCCTTGACCAGCAGCACGTTCACCCGCCAAACATATTTCTAGAACGGACGGACGGTTCTCGTAGTCGGGAATGTCTTTAGATTTTAGAAAAACCGGATTAACCGTTGAAAAGTTTTCCATTATTGTTTCCAGTAGACGGAAGGGAACTCGAAATCGAAATCGAAGCGTAAACGCAAAACCTGAAAACTGCGTTTGCGAGCGACAGAGTTCACAGATTCGGCCGGAACAGAGAGCGTGCGATCCGCGTCCTCACTCGACGAACGTCGCTCACCGAATGCCAGTTAGTCAGTTAGCTAGTTTGCTATTTAGTCAGTTTGTCAGTTAGCTAGACAGTTCGGTTGTTAGTTACTCAGTCAAGTAGTCAGTCAATCAGTTGATTAGAGAGTCAGTCGGTCAGTCAGTCAGTCAGTCGGTCAGTTAGTAGTTCATTGGATTGCTTCTTTGCTCGTCAGTCAAATAATTCTGATATGCTGATTCGTTCAGAGCTCCCCGCCAGCTGACTGGTTCTCTATGTGAACATGTACTCACGTAAAGAGCAGCTTTCTTCTTCATCTAAAAGAAAATTCCTTGATTGCATTTATCTACTTATCTATCTGTTTGTTCGTCTACCAACGTGTAGGCTACACTTGCGGTGAGAGGATTAACTCAAATAAAAAAAAGAAAAAAAGGACAGCTACTTTTGCGATAAAACTAGCATGCAGAATATTAAGGTAAATGAATTGTGTTTCTTTCTTCCTTTTTTTTTTTTTCTTTCTTTTCTCTTTTCTTCTCTTCTTCCCTTACTTTTTTTGTTCTTAACTCTATGAAAATTATAAGCGCGTCTCTGCATGTCATTTATTTAATTAAGACAAAAAAGAATTCATCCACCAGCTTTCTTTAGAACTTGATGAAAACGTCACCCCTTTCCTTGATGGATCACATCACAATTAGATTGTGTTCCATATTTCATAATCTGCTTTCCTTATTCCATCAACAAACAAACCAGACACACAGGCAGAGAAAGAGGCAGACAGGCAGGCAGGCAGGCAGGCAGGCAGGCAGACAGGCCGAGAAAACAGAGTGAAGAGCAGGCAATAACACTCACTCATTATCTGTTGCTACACCGCATATTCAGTGTCCCTTTCTCCTAACAGAAAAAAAGCAGAAACCACTCGGGTCCAGCGAATGGATATGACATAACAAACTAAATCAGCGAGTCGAGTGCCAGAGAGAGAGAGAGAGAGGAGAGAGAGAGAGAGAGAGAGAGAGAGAGAGGAGAGAGAGAGAGAGAGCAGACGGACAGACAGACAGAGATAGAGACAGAGACAGACAGAGAAAAGAGATTTAGAAAAAGAGAAAGAGATCGAGAGAGAGAGAGAGAGAGAGAGAGAGAGAGAGAGAGAGGAGAGAGAGAGAGAGAGGAGAGACAGATAGACAGAGAAATGGATGGACGGATATTATATATATATAATTATATATATATATATATATATATATGTGTGTGTGTGTGTGTGTGTGTGTGTGTGTGTGTGTGTGTGAGAGCGCGCGCGCGTGTGTGTGTGTGTGTGTGTGTGTAGCGAGAGAGGGAGCGAGCGAGAGAGAGACAGAGAGAGAGAGAGAGGGAGAGACAGAGAGAGACAGAGACGCAGAGACAGAGACAGAGAGAGCGGCCTGGGGTGTTGGGGATTGGGAGATAGGACTAAAGAGGGGGTGGGGAGGGGAGGGAGGGGGAAGGGGACGGATCAACACACTTATCGACCAATGCCAGATAGACAGCCAGTGAGGCTGATGTTGGAGCGATGCCATTAACCCCTTCAAAGGAGCTCTGTTGCACAAACCAATGGCTGCTCCCATTCATTCTACAGAAAAAAAACGGAGCTCGCTTCAGATTAAAAGGGGAAAAAAGAAAACTAATGATAAGAAAACAAAGGGGGAAAAAAAGAAAGAAAGAAAGAAAGAAAGAAGAAAAGAAAGGAAGAAAGAAGAAAGAAAGATGGAAATAACGAATTTTAGAATGAAAGAAAGACAGAATAAAACGAAAGGAAGAAAGAAAGAAAGAAAGGAACAAATGATGGAAAGAAGAAAGAAAGAAAAAAAAAACGAAAGAAAGAAAGAAAGTAAAAAACGAAGGAAAGAAAGATAGAAAAAACACAGGCAGACAGACAGACGGAAGGATAAACAGACGGACAGACAGACAGACAGACAGACAGACAGACAGACAGAAACCACACGAGAATGGCAACAGCCTACCACAGAAGCAAACTCTTCTGCACATTGAAAGCGTTATGCACTCCCAACTTCAGGAGCCGTCCATTGCAAATCTGATGTCTTTGTTATTTGTCATTATTGCTGCTGCTACTGTTGATGTTGTCGTCGTCGTCGTGGTTGTTGAAGATGAATTCACATCCTCGCAAATATTTCCAATGGAAGAGTATAGTGTAATTTGAAAACGATGAGTAGTAAGTAAGAGTAAAGTGTAATTTGCTGTCTCGCAGTTGAATGAAAGTGCATTTGCTGTTGGGTAGTTACAGAAAGAGAGACTCTCTCTCTCCTCTCTCTCCCTCTATTCTCTTTGTCCTTTTCTCTCTCTTTTCCTCCTCTCTCGAAATTGCTGTAGGAAAAACAAAAAAGTCCCTTTTTTAGTTTATAGACTGAAAAAAAAATGCATGTTTCTTGTCCCCGCAGTAGGAAGTTATTGTAAGGTTTTGGCCCGCCTGGGGGATGATTTAAAAGGGGAATTTAAAACCTTTTTTGTAAGTATTTTTCCCTTTGGGAAAATTGACTTTTGGGCTGGAATTTTGGGGGGGGGAAAAAATCGATGGGCCTTTCCGTTGGAGAAAAATAAAAATCGCTGTCTTTTTAAAATCGGACGGTTTAGGGTGGTTTTTGGGGGTTTTGATGACTTGGAAAAAAATTGGGGTTCAAATACGCTTTTTCGGTTTTGGTTTTGGGCGGGGTTTTTTATTTTCCCATTTACAAAAGGAGGGGGAAATTTGGGTCTTTTAATGCCCGGGGAAATTTAATTTCCCCTTGGGCGTTGGTTAATTGGGGGGATATCTTGGAAATTTAAACCCAAAAACCCTTTTTTAATGGGTAAGTTTGGGTTTTTTTTTCCTTTTCTTTTTGGGTCAGGGGGGTGGGGGGGGGGGGCTGGGGGGGGGGGGGTTGATTTTTTTTTCGGGGTGGGGAAAGGGGAGGGTTATTTAGGTGGGTTTTGGGCCCGGGGGGGGTGGGGGGGAAAAGGGGGGGAAAGGGGATTGCCAACTGCTGTTTTGGCGTTGAGGTTGGGGGGGGGTTTAGGGGGGAAAGGGGGGGGGAATTTTTGGGGGGTTGGGGGGGGGAGGGGGGGGGGGATGTTTATGGTGGTGATGGTGGTGGGGGGGGGGGGTTGGGGTGGGGGGGTGGGGGGGGTTGGGGGGTGTGTGGGGGGGGGGGGAGGTGTGATGTGGTTGGGGTGGTGGTGGGGGTGGTTGGTTTGGGGGAGGGTGGGGGTGGTTGGGGGTAGTGGTGGTGGTGTGGGGGGGGTGGGTTGGTGGGGGGTGGTTTTGGGGGGGTGGGTTTTGGTGGTGGTGGGAATGGGGTGATGGTTTTGTTGGGGTGATTTTTATCGTGGTTTTTATGGGGAGGGGATGTTGGGGTTTGGGGCGGGGTGGTTATGCCCGGAAATTTTGCGGGGGGGGGGGGTGGATGGGTTTGGGTTTCCCCGGCCCTTTTTTAATGGTTTTGGTGGGTGTTTGTTGGATTTCGCTCTCGTGGGGGGGGGGGGAGGGGCGGGGTGGGAGAACAAGGGCGCCAAAAGACAGGAAG
>CM065738.1:51389504-51395985 GCA_033310375.1 Conus canariensis | reverse complement strand
GGCCCATTTTAAAGCCTTAGTTTTGTTCATGTTAAGTTTTAGTCCTGAAAAAGTTTCAAATGTTTTTAGAATATCAAAAGATAACAACATGTCTTGTTTTGTATTCAAAAATAATGTTGTGTCGCCTGCCAGTTGTTTTATTTTTATAACCTGGCTTCGTTCGTAATCATTATTTGGCACCCTAATGCCAGTTATGTTACTGTTTCTTACTTTAATAGCCAGTGGTTCTACTGCTAATACAAAGGCTAAAGGTGAAAATGGACAGCCTTGCCTAATACCACATACCACAGCAAATGGTTCAGATAACCATCCACTATGGTTGACACTGCTTTGGCTCCTGTTGGTCAAAACCTGTACCCATTTCTGGAAATCCGTTCCAAAACCAAACATTTTAAATATATGCAAAAGATACGTTTTTGAAATGGAGTCAAATGCTTTTGAGTAGTCCAAGGCCAGTAAGTACCAAGCTTTACCAGTTTTATTCAGGTAATTAATCACATCATCAATGGTTCGTAAAACGGTTGCTATATTTCTTCCTTTTATATATCCTACTTGATCCTCATTTATCAATTTATGTATTATTTTGCTTAATCTTTCTGCCAGAACCTTTGCCAAGATTTTATAATCTGTACTTGTCAAGGTTATTGGTCTCCAGTTACTAAGTTTATCTCTTTCTAAATCTTTCCCCTTATGTATCAGAGTTATAATGCCTTGTCTTTGAGTAAATGAGAGCTTTCCTTTATCAAATGATTCAATGAAGGAGTTAGTCACAGTACTACCAATCCTACCCCAAAAGAATTTTTAAAATTCTACTGTCAGACCGTCGCTTCCTGGAGCCGAATCATTTTTCAGTTTTTAAGAGCAGAAGTTGTCTCACTAAGCGTAACCATGTCTTCGCATACTATGGCTTCATTTTCATTTAAGCGTTTTAGTGGTTCATTTTCCATGAATGTATCAGCTGCACGTTTTACATCATCCACTTCAGTCATCTGACTGCACAACTTTCTGTAAAAAGAGGCTTGTTCGTGTAGAATTTCATTTTGATCTGTGAGAACTTCCCCCGATTCTTTGCACAGTTTTGTAATAATCTTATTTTTACTTCGCGCCTTTTCCAGGCTGCCAAAGTATTTAGAATTCTTCTCTCCTTCCTCGATCCATCTGATTCTTGCTCGAACCTGAGCGCCTTTAGTTTTATGAATTTGCATTATCTCTAGTTTTTGTTTGGTTTTCATATAATCCTCAAGAATGATTTCATTTTCGGGATTGTCTACAAGTTGTTTTTCTAAATCTTTCAAGTGAGTTCCAAGTTTCAGTGATTCGTTTTTTTTTTTTTTCTGGCATGATAATTTTTTTCCAAATTAAATACAAAAATTCCGTATTTCCGCTTTACACAACTCCCACTTCTCTTCGTTGTTCATGTCCCTGTTTTCTGAGAAAAATGCGTCTAAAGTCTCGTTCATTTTTTGCACAAAAATATTGTTTTTTAAGTGACTATTATTAAACCTCCAATACCCCGGACCTCGTACAAAAGTATTCTCATCAAGATCCAGAACGACAACTTTATGGTCGGAATTAGGAACTGTAAAGTGTTCACAAGAGGTGCAAAAACTCGAAACGTTCTCGGAGACAAAGCAATAGTCTAGCCGACGTGCAATGTATGGATTTGACCGCATCCAAATTGTCTCTTTTTCATTTGGATGATACAGTCTCCATGCATCAGTTAATTCTAACGTATCTATTGTCAGTTTAAAGGCATCAGTTTCAGATTTGTTGTGTGGATTTCCTGATACTATGTCCAGGTCACTGCTGAATGAACAATTGAAATCACCAAAAATCAATAGATAATCATCAACAGGAATGAAAGTTTCAATTAGATTTTGAAAGTATGCTATCGTTTCTTTTGTATTGTTGGGTGCATACACATTTGCTACTGACAAATTGTATACCTCATTCACAACAGAGACAAGTAAGATACTGTTTTGTACCAGTATTGGCTTTACCTCACCCTTAAAATTTTTAGACACCAAAATAACTTCCCCCTTACTCCTATTAGTACCTGGATTACAGAAAATGTTCCCGCCCCACTGCCTTTCCCATGCTTTTACATCTGTATCCGTTACATGAGCTTCCTGTATACATATTATATCAAAGCGATGTTTTCTGAAGTAAGAGAACAAAGATTTCCTTTTCATTACATTTTTAGACCTCTGACATTTAGAGACACTATACGCAGTTTATCCATTGAAACAAAATTAGGTGTGTCTTTTTTTTTCCTTTAATATTTCAGTTACCTTCAAATAGCTATGCAAAAATCACTGTCCAAAATCGCAATCGGTAATCATTATCAGGGTCGTTTACCGTCAAATCCATGTGCTCGTGACACAGTCGCTATTGCCACTGCGCCGCTGTTACCGTACGGGAGCCGGTGTCATCCTTAACCGGATCCGCAGGGTCGTCGGACTCCTTGCCTCGTCGTCTCTGCTTCCCCCGCTCCCTGCTCTGGACTGGTGTGCTGACCGGACAGGCGCCGTGTGGTGGGGGTGCTCGACCTGTGACTGGTGTGCTGACCGGACAGGCGCCGTTTGGTGGGGGTGCTCGACCTGTGACTGGTGTGCTGACCGGACAGGCGCCGTTTGGTGGGGGTGCTCGACCTGTGACTGGTGTGCTGACCGGACAGGCGCCGTTTGGTGGGGGTGCTCGACCTGTGACTGGTGTGCTGACCGGACAGGCGCCGTTTGGTGGGGGTGCTCGACCTGTGACTGGTGTGCTGTCCGGACAGGCGCCGTTTGGTGGGGGTGCTCGACCTGTGACTGGTGTGCTGACCGGACAGGCGCCGTTTGGTGGGGGTGCTCGACCTGTGACGGGGGGGGGGGAGCGGTCAAGGGTGGTGACCAGCGTAGCCTGACGCGTGAGGGGGCGGCTTCTGTCGTTCCTGCCAACAGACTTAGTGCTGGGTTCTGTTACCTTACTGTCATGGCTGGCCTCATTTGTTGGTTTTCTTGGTTTGGGCAGTGGTTGTGTATCTCCCGTTTGTTTATCTGCGAGAGCACACACTGCATCCCCTCGTTTGTGTCCCGGTTTGCCGCACTGTTTACACACAATCTCACCTGAGCATTGAGACGCATGGTGGTTAGGTTTGAGACATCGGGAACACACAACAGTTTTCTCTGCCTGTTTTTGTTCTTTGTGAAAAAGCTTTGCAGAGAATATGTTAATTTTAATGAATTTATCGAGAGGAGTGGGAGGGACTGTAATGTAAACAAATCGTCGACCCGTTAAGAAACGAGTCAACTTGTGGTCCGCATCCCTTGCTCTCTCCATTGTTATCGGAGATCTTAATTCACATCCGAGTTTTGTGAGGGAATGTTCAATTTCCGATTGTTGTAGGTTTCTCCTCACCTGTCTCGTTGCGGAGAATGAAAGGGTTAGTGTTTGATACCTGAAGAATAGCTCCTCTCAATCCAATCCGCTTCACCAGGATGTCCGTGCGTGCCTCCTTCGTGGCCGGATAAATGCGCCAAAGGCCACGTATGTTCTGTGCGCCGAGAATGGAGCCTTGACCAGCAGCACGTTCACCCGCCAAACATATTTCTAGAACGGACGGACGGTTCTCGTAGTCGGGAATGTCTTTAGATTTTAGAAAAACCGGATTAACCGTTGAAAAGTTTTCCATTATTGTTTCCAGTAGACGGAAGGGAACTCGAAATCGAAATCGAAGCGTAAACGCAAAACCTGAAAACTGCGTTTGCGAGCGACAGAGTTCACAGATTCGGCCGGAACAGAGAGCGTGCGATCCGCGTCCTCACTCGACGAACGTCGCTCACCGAATGCCAGTTAGTCAGTTAGCTAGTTTGCTATTTAGTCAGTTTGTCAGTTAGCTAGACAGTTCGGTTGTTAGTTACTCAGTCAAGTAGTCAGTCAATCAGTTGATTAGAGAGTCAGTCGGTCAGTCAGTCAGTCAGTCGGTCAGTTAGTAGTTCATTGGATTGCTTCTTTGCTCGTCAGTCAAATAATTCTGATATGCTGATTCGTTCAGAGCTCCCCGCCAGCTGACTGGTTCTCTATGTGAACATGTACTCACGTAAAGAGCAGCTTTCTTCTTCATCTAAAAGAAAATTCCTTGATTGCATTTATCTACTTATCTATCTGTTTGTTCGTCTACCAACGTGTAGGCTACACTTGCGGTGAGAGGATTAACTCAAATAAAAAAAAGAAAAAAAGGACAGCTACTTTTGCGATAAAACTAGCATGCAGAATATTAAGGTAAATGAATTGTGTTTCTTTCTTCCTTTTTTTTTTTTTCTTTCTTTTCTCTTTTCTTCTCTTCTTCCCTTACTTTTTTTGTTCTTAACTCTATGAAAATTATAAGCGCGTCTCTGCATGTCATTTATTTAATTAAGACAAAAAAGAATTCATCCACCAGCTTTCTTTAGAACTTGATGAAAACGTCACCCCTTTCCTTGATGGATCACATCACAATTAGATTGTGTTCCATATTTCATAATCTGCTTTCCTTATTCCATCAACAAACAAACCAGACACACAGGCAGAGAAAGAGGCAGACAGGCAGGCAGGCAGGCAGGCAGGCAGGCAGACAGGCCGAGAAACAGAGTGAAGAGCAGGCAATAACACTCACTCATTATCTGTTGCTACACCGCATATTCAGTGTCCCTTTCTCCTAACAGAAAAAAAGCAGAAACCACTCGGGTCCAGCGAATGGATATGACATAACAAACTAAATCAGCGAGTCGAGTGCCAAGAGAGAGAGAGAGAGAGAGAGAGAGAGAGAGAGAGAGAGAGAGAGAGAGAGAGAGAGAGACAGACGGACAGACAGACAGAGATAGAGACAGAGACAGACAGAGAAAAGAGATTTAGAAAAAGAGAAAGAGATCGAGAGAGAGAGAGAGAGAGAGAGAGAGAGAGAGAGAGAGAGAGAGAGAGAGAGAGACAGATAGACAGAGAAATGGATGGACGGATATATATATATATATATATATATATATATATATATATATGTGTGTGTGGTGTGTGTGTGTGTGTGTGTGTGTGTGTGTGTGAGAGCGCGCGCGCGTGTGTGTGTGTGTGTGTGTGTGTAGCGAGAGAGGGAGCGAGCGAGAGAGAGACAGAGAGAGAGAGAGAGGGAGAGACAGAGAGAGACAGAGACGCAGAGACAGAGACAGAGAGAGCGGCCTGGGGTGTTGGGGATTGGGAGATAGGACTAAAGAGGGGGTGGGGAGGGGAGGGAGGGGGAAGGGGACGGATCAACACACTTATCGACCAATGCCAGATAGACAGCCAGTGAGGCTGATGTTGGAGCGATGCCATTAACCCCTTCAAAGGAGCTCTGTTGCACAAACCAATGGCTGCTCCCATTCATTCTACAGAAAAAAACGGAGCTCGCTTCAGATTAAAAGGGGAAAAAAGAAAACTAATGATAAGAAAACAAAGGGGGAAAAAAAGAAAGAAAGAAAGAAAGAAAGAAAGAAAGGAAGAAAGAAGAAAGAAAGATGGA
Source organism: Conus canariensis (assembly GCA_033310375.1). Classification (NCBI taxonomy): domain Eukaryota; kingdom Metazoa; phylum Mollusca; class Gastropoda; order Neogastropoda; family Conidae; genus Conus; species Conus canariensis. The sequence goes on along the minus strand of CM065738.1, from coordinate 51,390,473 downwards.
AATAACGAATTTTAGAATGAAAGAAAGACAGAATAAACGAAAGGAAGAAAGAAAGAAAGAAAGGAACAAATGATGGAAAGAAGAAAGAAAGAAAAAAAAAACGAAAGAAAGAAAGAAAGTAAAAAACGAAGGAAAGAAAGATAGAAAAACACAGGCAGACAGACAGACGGAAGGATAAACAGACGGACAGACAGACAGACAGACAGACAGACAGACAGACAGAAACCACACGAGAATGGCAACAGCCTACCACAGAAGCAAACTCTTCTGCACATTGAAAGCGTTATGCACTCCCAACTTCAGGAGCCGTCCATTGCAAATCTGATGTCTTTGTTATTTGTCATTATTGCTGCTGCTACTGTTGATGTTGTCGTCGTCGTCGTGGTTGTTGAAGATGAATTCACATCCTCGCAAATATTTCCAATGGAAGAGTATAGTGTAATTTGAAAACGATGAGTAGTAAGTAAGAGTAAAGTGTAATTTGCTGTCTCGCAGTTGAATGAAAGTGCATTTGCTGTTGGGTAGTTACAGAAAGAGAGACTCTCTCTCTCTCTCTCTCTCTCTCTCTCTCTCTCTCTCTCTCTCTCTCTCTCTCTCTTTTCTCTCCTCTCTCGACTTGCTGTAGGACACAAAATGACTTTATGTCGTATAGACTGAAAAAGAATGCATTTTCTTGTCCTGCAGTCGGAAGAGATTGTAAGTTGTCTGACCTGGGGGATTAAGAGAGAATAAACCTATTTGCTATAGTATGCTTAGAGGAAAAATGACTTTACTGTCATGGAATTGGAGGGGGGAAAACCTCGCTGTGCAGCAGTTGGAGAAAAATAATATCGCTGTCTTTTAACATCAGGACGTTGAGGCTGGTTACAGGTATGATGCCAATGAAAAAGTCTGGAATCAAAACGCTGCTCCGATGAGTGTGGCTAATCCGTCTGTTTCAGATTTCCAAATGAGTATGGGAAACTGGAT
>CM065738.1:51377004-51379504 GCA_033310375.1 Conus canariensis | reverse complement strand
CACACACGTCCACCGACATCCAATTCACTCAGCGTTATTGAAGATGGTAAGACATCTGAAACAGACCGATGGGCCATAATTATCGATCAGCCGCTTCACTCCGTATCCCCCCCGCCCCCCCCCCCTCCCCCCGGTTTCTTTCCTGTTACCATGTTTATCGTCCTGAAACTACAATGCATCAAATCTATTATTTCTCAGATTAAAAGACAGCGATATATACGTCCGGCAAATACAAAACAGCAACTTTATTATCTTTCTTCCATAGATTGTTTTACTCCTCCTACGAGACAGCAAGTGTGTTTTTGATCCAAATACAATTTTACTGTTTCTCCAACTACGAGTCAGTGAATGTATTCTTCCTGCTCTTAGAGGACAGTCAGTTCCTTCTTACTGCATTAACAAGGCATCAAATTCATTTTCCCTTCAGCAGCGAGTCAGCGAATAAAGGCTCTTTCAAAGTACACGACGAAAATTAAACTATTTCTCCAACAACAGGATATAACATGAATTTCATCTTTCTTTCAATTTCAAGAAAGCAAGTTAATTTCAACTTGTTTCAAATACAAGACAAAATCTCCACTCTGTTTCAACCACAAGACAGCAAAACATTGCTCTTCCTTCAGCTAGAAGATAGCAAATGTATTACATTGCCATCTACTGGCCAATCAAACGGCACTCATTCTCTGACTACAGAGCAGATGACTTACTCTTCATCCAGCTAAAGGCCACTAAATGGATTTTGTGTCCAAATGTAAGACAAGAAAGTTACTCTTGCTCCGTCTTCAGGACAGTAGATTCACTATGCCTTCTGCCTGCAAAAAATGTGATGCATTCTTCTTCTAACTATAAGACAGCAAATATGCACCTCTGCAGACTTCCAGAACGCAAATGTGCTCTTCTTGAAACTCCAAGACAGCAAACTCTCGTAATCTTCTACGAGATAGAAACGTAAGCTTTCCCTAGCTACAAGACATCAAAATGTATCCTCTTCCGACAACAAAACGGCAAATTACTCGTTGAAAACTTCGTCGTTTTGTCAAATGGCATATCTCTCAATCGGAAATGTCCACTGAGGCGTGAATTCAATGACAACTACAGCAGGAACAGCAGCAGCAGCAACAACAACAACAGCAACAACAGAAGCAACAACAACAGCAACAGCAACAACAACAACAGTAACAACAACAATGACAACAAGAACAGCAACAAGAACAAGAACAGCAACAACAACAGTAACAACAACAATGACAACAACAACAACAACAACACAACAAGAACAGAAACAACAACAACAACAGCAACACCAGCAGCAGCAGCAGCAACAACAACAACAACGTGAACATCACCACCACCACCATAACCACCACCACCACCACCACCAACCATCACCACACCACCACCACCAACACACAACAGCAACAACATCAACAATGTGAACACCATCACCACTACCACCACCACCACCACCACCACCACCACCACCAACAACAACAACAACAACAGCAACAACAACATTAACAACATCACCAAAGATGAGTGGGGTCATCAGCCTTGCACCCCACACCACCCAATGTGTGGAATACATCAAACACTCTGTGCTGTAGCTGTCAGTGCTTCTGTGGTCTGGTGCTGTCATTCTCCAAATCGTCTATTTCTTTATTCATCTGGGATTTTCTTTTTCTATTTCTTCTTTTCCCTTTTTTTTTTTTTTTTTAGCTCTGTGAAGTCCGCTCTCTTTCTGAGGGGAGGATGGTTGGCCATGGAGTGATGCCAGTGATCTTCTTAGGAGGGGGAAGTGGAGGCGCTTCACTATCAGCATCAATGGCGTGCTTTGCTGGTGGCATCGGTCGATTATTCTATTGATGTGTTTCTATTCCTTCATTTTTCCACTCTCCCCCTTCTCTCTCTCTCTCTCTCTCTCTCCTCCCACACACATACAACACACCCTCATTCTCCTCGCCACCATCTGTGTGTGTGTGTGTGTGTGTGTGTGTGTGTGTGTGTGTGTGTGTGTGTGTGTGTGTGTGTGTGTGTTGTGTTTGTGTGTGTGTGTGTGTGTGTGTGTGTGTGTGTGTGTGTGTATGTCTCTCTCTCTCTCTCTTGTTTGTTCCTTGTATATGTATTTGCATTAATTTTGTTAATCTTTAATTTGTTTTCTTTCCTTTTGCCCCAGGGCTGGGTGGAGAAAGGCATTTGTATTGCTTATCTCATTATCCTGGCAAAATAAAATATCGTTCGTTCGTTCGTTCGTTCGTTCGTTTCTCTCTCTCTCTCTCTCTCTCTCTCTCTCTCTCTCTCTCTCTCTCTCTCTCTCTCTCTCTCTCTCTCTCTGGCACTAGAGTCCCTGATTCAGTGTGTTACGTCATTTCCATTCCCTAGAGCGAAGGAGAGACAGGCAGAGAGACAGACAGACAGACACGACAGACAGACAGACAGAGACAGAGACAGACAGACAGAGACAGAGACAGAGAAAGAAAGATGGTGGCGAGGAGGATGAGGG
>CM065738.1:51369504-51372004 GCA_033310375.1 Conus canariensis | reverse complement strand
TTTTGAAGCTGTCTTCTCACCTTCTGACTTGTCCCTTCGCACCGTACAGGGGGTTTCCTTTGGCCTGGCTCTTTTTGGAAAACTCTCTCTCTGTCTCTGTCTCTACCTCTTTCTCTGTCTCTGTCTGTCTGTCTGTCTGTCTGTCTGTCCGTCTCTCTGTCATTACCTTACCTTACCCTTCTCTCTCTCTCTCTCTCTCCTCTCTCTCTCTCTCTCTCTCTCTCTCTCTCTCTGTGTTTTCTAATATACATGTATTATCATTTGTCATTATCAATAAATGCATTTCACTCTCGTTCAGTTTTTCATGTTGTAATGATTCATAATATCTCTGTCATCATGGTCCTTGAGCAAAAGCGTAGCGTACATTAATGAAAACAAAAAATCAAACAAACCTCCTTGTGATAATCTGCTTTGGTCCCGTAGATTTGAAGGCTGGCACGAAGGCCATTCAATATATAAGGTGCGTTGTCCTAGATAAGGACTTCTAATACAGATAGAAGCTTACTTTTCCCTTTTTTTTGTAACTGTTTTTGCTGTCATTTACTTTGTTTCGTTTCATTATGTTTTAGTTTTTTGTTTTGTTTTGGTTTTCAGATTATACAAAATGGCCGACCAAGAAGCATGCTCTAGGATTGAACTGAGATCAGTGATAACATTCTTGGTAGCTAAACAGTACAAACCAAGTGACATTCACAGAAGAACGTTACCTGTGGATGAAACAGCATGTTTCAGCAAAAAAAATAAAAAGTTTACAGATGGGCTAAATTATTCAGAGAAGGGCGGAGCAGTGTTGGTGACGAAGACAGACCAGGCAGGCCCACAGAGGTGAGAACTCCAGCCATGATCAAATCAGTTGAAGACATCATTCAGTCTGACAGACACAATGTGTGGCAGTGCTGGCAGAGTACGTAGAAAAATAAACAAGATGCAAAGCATAAATACGTACTCCCAGTTTATCTTGAGTACGCGAGATATATTCCATAAAGAGGAAAAACCGTTATGGTATATCTCAGAAAGTTCGTTGCCGATCTTTCTGAAAATTTGTAGGTATGTTTATTATGGGTCACTGATGATGCCCGATGTTTTATATTACCGTTATAGCCGTTAATAACGGTTGTAACGGCCCATAATGGTTTTTCTTCTTTATGGAATATCTCAGAAAGTAAACCAAAACATCGTGCATCATCTGTTACTGATAATGAACGTACCTACAAATTTTCAGAAAGATCGGCCCAGTAGTTTTGTCTGGAGCGAGTAGAACACATTTGACCACGGACGGACAGACAGACAGACACACACACACACAGAGACAGCAGTTTTTCGTTCCCATTGTAAAGTACTCCCTGTTCTATAAGAACTGGGAGTACAAAAAGGTAAGCTTCTGCCTGTATTAAAAGTCCTTATATAGGACAGTTCACCTGACATATTGAATGGCCCTCGTACATATGAAAGCAAGACAATGCACAGTCTCATGAACATGATACTTCTCCTAATGTGACACTGGCTGTCATCTCATCAATCTTGTCACCTTCTGTCATTTACATACATAACATGTAACATATGTTGCATAATTGAATATTGGACGGATGTCCAACTTCGGTTCCCCCAAATGGCCTGGGAGAACGTGCTCAGAGTATTGATTAGTTCAGGGGCAGGTCTGTGAAAATGGACAGCCTGCAAAGTTCCAGAAGAAGTCACGAAGCAGAGAGTCAAGGAAAAAAATATAGCGCCCCCCCCCCCCCCCCCCAAAAAAAAAAAAAAAAAAAAAAATCCCGCGATTGACAGCTATCGATTTTGAAACTGTCCTCTCACGTTCTGACAAGTTCAATCACACTGTACAGGGTGGTTTCTTTTCACCTGCCTCTTTTAGGAGAACTCTCTGTCTCTGTCTGTGTCTCTCACTCTGTCTCTGTCTCTGACTGTCCGTCTCTATGTCTGTCTGTCTGTTTGTCTGTCTGTCTGTCAGGAGTGGCTGTTCTGAGCGTGGACTGAGTGATGTTTGTTTGTTTTTTTTCTCAGTGTCTGTGTGTAGTTCTGTCCCTTTCCAAAGCTGTCTGCTCATCCGTTCCTGTAATTGTGTGAGCTTAATGTTGCTGATAAAGTGTTTTGCTCTGTCAGTTTATTGGTATCAGTTTTACTGTATGGATGTCTGTCTGTCTGTCTGTCTGTCTGAATGTCTGTCTGTCAGTCTGTCTGTCTGACCATCTGTCTGTCTGACTGTCTGTTTGTCTGTATGTCTGCCTGCCTGACTGTCTGTTCGTCTGGCTGTTTGTCTGTTTGACTGTCTGTCTGTCTGTCTACCTTCTGACTGCCTGACTGTCTGTTTGTCTGTCTGTTTGTTCGACTATCTGCCTGTCTGTCTGTGTGTGTGTGCCTGTGTGATTGTCTGTCTGTCTGTCTGTCTGTCTGTCTGTCTGTCTGTCTGTCTGTCTGTCTGTCTGTCTGTCTGTGTCTTTCTGTCTGTCTCAGTGAGAAGTAAGCAATGCCATGAATGGTCCTG
>CM065738.1:51302004-51332004 GCA_033310375.1 Conus canariensis | reverse complement strand
AAGGATGACGGCTTCAAGCAGACAAATGTATACGATTTCTTTTCCTCTCTGTTGTGGAACGTGGATGGTCTCTTGTCTGAAATTAAGGGTTCCGATTTTATCTAAATTATAATTCTCGGGTTTGATTTTGGATGTCTGATAGAAACTTTTTTTTTTTTTTTTTGAAGAGTGTCGTTTTTCATATCTTTGCTTGATATGAAATAGTTCACAGTCTGCTGTTAAATCATCAAAACAAGGGAGAAGATCAGCAGGGATGCCTAATTAATAAACGAGTTATCTCCTTTTGTTAAATCGATTGATGTGTCATATCGAAATATCTGTACGTTTCTTGAGTGATTAAAAGTTGTTTCGAACGGGGAAATATATATGATATGTTTGTGCATATGATAATTATGTCTTTGCAGACATTGATAATGAAATTTCCGAACTCGAAGAATGTTTATCTGTTTCTTAACAGGAGATGCTTGTGTCGTTTTGAATGGCCATTTGAATAGCTGAACCTCTAACATTTTTGAAGATTTTTCCTGCTAGGAAATTTCTGATGACCAATTTTATAGTCACTGTCTGAGGACTGTATTGTGAGTAATTGTGGAACATTGTTATGGAATGTATGCACTGCTTTATATTTGTATAGTCTCAATTGTATGCATAAAGGCGACCTTGATGGCCGCTATACATGTATATCTAATCCTAGATGCAGTGTAAATGATTACTTTATTTTTTTCAAACGAACTTCTCTCTTTTGTATATGATCCGTGTGAATTGATTGTTTTAGAACGTATAGAATCCGATTATTTATCTTTGTCTCTACATGTAACTTTTCTAAATGAAAACATTGTTGGTGTCAGTCTACAAGAGTCTAATTTTGTGTTCAGAAGATTTGTATGGAATGATAAATATGCCAGTCTATCCAGCCGTATATAATGTAGTGAAGAAAATTAAAAAAAAAAAAAAAATTGCAATTTATTAAATGTTATACTAAATGATGTTCTAGATATTTTAAACAATTGTGTAAAATAAAGCCCTGATTGTATGAAAATAATAGTAATAATAATAATAATAATAATCATATATATATATATATATATATATATATTGTGTGTGTGTGTGTGTGTGTGTGTGTGTGCCCACGCGCGAGTTCTTTCGTTTTGGCTGACTGGACAACTGATCAATTAGTTGACTGATTTAATTATGCATTTATTTGCATTAATCCTCTGCTGGGTCATATGAGGGCCTTCTCCTTTGCTGTCTCCATCTGTTGGTGTTTTGCATGGAAAGCTTCACTGAGTTTGCGTGTGTGCACAAATCCATGTGCGTTTTGTTTTTCTGCAGTGATTGGCGAGGGAAAAGAAAAAAGTGGAAGAGGTGATATGAGGGGGGAATGGAAGCATGTGGATGGTAGTGACGTGGGGGGGGGGGGGGGAGGAAGGGGGGGGGGGGGGTGGAGGGACAAAGGCGGAAGCGGACGAGCGTGAGGATGTGTTTACGCTTTCGTGTGTGTGTGTGTGTGTGTGTGTGTGTGTGTGTGTGTGTGTGTGTTTGTGCGTGCGTGCGTGCGTGTGTGTGTGTGTGGTGTGTGTGTGTGTGTGTGTGTGTGTGCACGAGCGCGTGCGCATGCGCCCGCGTGCGTGCGTGCGTGCGTGCGTGTGTGCGTGTGTGTGTGTGTGTGTGTGTGTGTGTGTGTGTGTGGCGCGCGCATGCGCGCGAGGGTGTGTGTGTGCTTGCGCGCACGCCGTTGATTGTGACCATGCATTCGTGCATGCAAAATCTAGAGATCGTGCGACTAAAGAAAAGAACCTCTCATCAGTCACATCGTCCAGGAAATTGGATTCTGGGAGGAAACAGGCCAGGAGCAATAAAAAAAACAAAACAAAAAAGATGGTAGCAATGACCGCAATGGCCGCTCACTTCAACGCTCTCAAGAAGTCCATCGACCGTGAAATGCGGCGCACATCTATCTGTGTGTCAGTGGCTTGCGCTCAGTAAACTAATCCAAGTGACACACGGATGGTAATGGAACTATCACCAACAGAGACAGCATCTGTAAACGGTGAAGCAGATAGACAAACAAGAGTTGAGGCTATCGATGGGAATAGGACTCGAACGAACAGCAACTACACATCAACAGCAGTTTAGCAGATGGACAGACATACAGAAGAGTAGGGGGATGGGAAAAAAAAACAAAAAAAAACAACAACAACAAAGATTGGTGAAAAGGGGAGGGGGTGAGAGGACAAAGGAGAGGGAAAGGGGTGGAGGGGTGGTGATAGATGATAGATAGATAGGCAGACGAGCAGCCGTTGTTTTTAGATTCGATACATGGTTTTTTTGTTGTTGTTGTGTCGCCGTTGTTGAGATTCTTCTGACCAACGCGGGTTATTGTATGTGTGTATTGTGCTGCTTTCTTGGAAAGCTAAAACTGAGACTGAGTCTTCATTCATTCGTTCATTCATTCATTCATTCATTCATTCGTTCGTTCGTTCGTTCGTTCGTGTATTCATTCATTCATTCATTCATTCATTCATTCATTCATTCATTCATTCATTCATTCAATTAGTCAGTCAGTCATCCATTCCTTCATCATACTTTTTTCCCTGTCTTTCTTCCCATAGCTATCGCTAGCTAATTTTCAGTGTACTTTCACGTTCAGTAATTGACAGAAATCGCGCGCGCCGCGCGCCGCGCGCGCGCCACACACACACACACACACACACACATCACACACAACACACACACACACACACACAGATAGAGAGAGAGAGACAGACAGACAGACAGAGACAGACAGACAAAGACAGAGACAGAGACAGAGACAGAGACAGACAACACACAGCAGAAAACAGCACCAGGCAGACACGGCAGAGAGACAAGACGAGGACAGAGAGAGGAGAGAAAGACAGAGACAAACTGACAGAGACAGACAGAGGCTTAAATGACTCTATCAAAAGGGGACAGATCGCAGACAGTGCTGAAATTCCGGGCAGAGTCCTCACGCTCAGCCTCGACAAAACGTCCTTTTCCCGCGGACTCTACACCACCGCAGCACGTTGACAAACAACGTCGACAGCAGACTGGGGACAATTCCGAATCTGACGCGATGATGTTTACAGTGATGTGATGGTTGGCTGAATTCTTTGCGGTTTATTCTTTTCATTGGTTTACATCGGTTACGGACCAGGCAGACGTTTAATGGACAATGATTATGGCTATATTCACGTGTGCGTGTGTGTGTGTGCGTGGGGTGCGTGTGTGTGTGTGGTGGTGCGTGTGTGTGTGTGTGTGTGTGTGTTCCGCATTTTTTTTAATGGGGAAAATGAACAGATTACTATATCCTTTCAAAGAAAATGAATCGACTACGCGTTCTTTCTTTAAACACACGAGGACTGAAAAACAGATTAAAAAGAACTGCAATGTTTCATTGTTCAAACAACAGAAGATTGACATAGTTTGTCTTCAGGAAACACATATAACTGAAAGCGAAGCAAACTACTGGGAGAAACAAGGGGAGGGAAATTATTCTATCATAGTGGGACAGCTCATAGCAAAGGGCAAGTCATATTAATATCTAAACATTTCCAAGGAAATGTTGAACTTCAAAACTGCAGCGATAGAATAGTTGCTATCTCAATTAAGACGGAGAATAGGGAAGTCACACTGATTAACGTGTATGCTCCTAATGAACACGCAGGAAAAAAATTAGACTTTTCAAAAATTTACAAGACATTATCAAATTGCAAATCGAAAAACTTACTGTGCATGGGAGACTTCAACACAGTTATGTGTAATAGTTGGACATAATATCCAGTGAACCACACTGTGAAAAAGAAGTTACAAAATTAAACAAAACGGTTACAAACACTGGCTTGACAGATCTTGGAGAGTGTTTCACGAGGAGGAAAAGGAGTATACTTGGTGCAGGCAAAATCCGTTTATTGCACGGAGGCTTGATGTTTGCTTTGCCAGCCAAGAACTCGCTGATAATTGTGTTTCATGTGACATTATGTCTGTCGCCAATACGGATCACAGAGCAATCATTACTGAAATAAATGATAATGAATTCGTCAGAGGGCCTGGCAACTGGCGTTTTAATAACAGTTATCTGAAAGATGCCGTTTTCGTTGGCAGAATGAATGTTGTGTTAAAAAATGGATAGGTGAAAGTAAAGAAATGTTTGAGAAAACAGGGGATCAATGGGACTGGTGTAAATCAAAGATAAAACACTTTTTGTTTAGAGTATGGCAAATTTAGAGCACAACACAAACGGAATGAACTTTTAGATTTGAAAAGTAAAGTCCAGAAGATGGATCAACTATGTGAAAATGATCCCGATAATGAACACAACCAAAAAGAAGTTATGGAAATAAAGAAAAAAAAAACTTGAAATATTATCATTGATAAAGCTAGGGGAGCCCAAACAAGGGCAAGAACAAAGTGGGTAGAAGAAGGAGAAAAAAAAAACAAAGTATTTCTTAGGCTTGGAAAAGGTTCGTGGTAACCAAATGCAATGACACAAGTGCAAAAGGATAATGGTGAAATAATTACAAATCAGTCGGAAGTCTTGAAAGAAATTAAAGATTTCTACTCAGCGTTATATTCTAAATCGCCAGAGGAAGAGGGGAATATGAAAGGAAAATTGAAAGAATTGATTCAAAATGAACCATTTACAAAATTAGAAGAAGAGTCTTTCACATGTGAAGGTCTAATGAGTGTACAAGAGACAAGTCTAGCTTTATAGCATATGAAAAACGGATCAGCACCAGGTAGTGATGGTCTTACAACTGAATTTATGAAGTTTTTTCTGGATAACTATAAGCGATGTTGTAACTGAATCATTCAACGAATCTTTCAGAGAGGGTGAAATGTCATACAGTCAGAAACAAGGCATTATTATACTTCTTCACAAGAGCCTTGACCTTCCAAGAGACAAAGTAAATAATTGGAGCCAATTACACTAACTAATACAGATTATTAAATACTAGCAAAGGCATTGGCGTTGAGACTGAATAAAGTTATTAATAAATTAATTAGCCATGATCACGTAGGTTATCTGAAGGGACGAAATATTTCGACAGTAATACGAACTATAGATGATGTCAATAACTATCAGGCAGACCGACAGACAGACAGACGAGGGAACCAACAGAGAGAGAAAGACAGAGACAAACAGACAGAGACAGACAGAGACTTAAGATGACTCTAACAAAAGAACTACAACGCACGAAACTACCCACTGACTTTCTACCACCAGCCAAATGACCCACAGAAACGCACTGTGTTTACAACCACACTACACTCGAGGCAAAGAAGGCAGGTCTACTGGCTTCTCTCTCCTTCTCCAAGTTTTGGAGGCAAGAACAGAGCATCCATTTCACCAAAAAACGATGTTATGGCTACGGTAGAACAAACACCAAGGGCTGATGTTATCAACAAACAGACGACTCGGTTCGTTGGTCCTAGACCAAGTGCCCGACCTAGCTAACGTCTAGGTTCATTATGTAGAAAAGGTCCAGACAACTGGCAAAGTGTTGTAGGGATACGATCGTTTTTTTTAGCCCCCCTCATCCCCCCACACACACACACACACACACACACACACACACACACACACACACACATCCCGCTCTTTTTTTTTCTTGCGCGCGTTGTCGGTTTACGTAATTCTTTATACATTTTATTGATACGTTATTTCTATCTTGCTTTCGTATTTGTTGCTGATGTCGTCGACAGACAGACAGACAGACAAACATACAAACTCAGAGACAGAGTACAGACGAAACGCACAATAAAGGCAGATTGAAAATTTGCAACCGTCCTCTCCTAAACTTCTGAACTGTCGCAAACTTCGGTCTGTCAATGGAGAGTTTTAAGCAGATCATTTATCAATTCTCAAACTTTCTGTCAATGAATCCTTAAAATTTGATGAATCATGAATATAAGATTCTAAAATCGAAGATCATGAACGGCCTTGGTTTTGTGGTAAACATGGTGTTTAGTTTTGACAGTTAAAAAAAAAAGAAATTACAGCATGCTCGGAGATTTGCGAACGAATGAATTCGTAATTTCATCATTGTTGTAATATTGTTCCAAACCATTCTGTATTAAGAAAAGAAGTCTTAAATGTGGCAGGGGAAGGTAAACAGTAAATACCAAACAAGTAGGGTAACTCTTGCTCTCATGATGAAATACACAGCTGCCCCTAACTCCAAACGAACGCAGCTTACGACATCGAATCGGCCAACAGGAATGACAACATAAGAGGACACAAAACAAACAAGGAGACGTCCTTATTTCTTTTGTCTCCTTGGTTTTTTCGTCTATGCTGTGCTGTCATGTCTGAAAGCGAATCGGTGTCGTAAGCAGCACTCTTTTGGAATTATCGGCGAGTATATCTTTCATTCTGACAGCAAGAATGACCCTGCTTGTTAGACACATTCTGTATTAAGAGTTCTTAGGTTGTTGTTTTTTTTTCTACCGGAGGCGCATTTTCCACCAAGAAACGGCTATACAGATGTCCTGACGTACATTCTTAGCGAGGTTTAGATGTCAGTTTATGTTATGCTCATGCATTTTGTGGTGTCTCTCCCCAAGTGTAAACATGGCTGATGTTACTAGCTCTTGTCGTTGTTACTGTGGTTGTTCGTTTGTTTGTTTGTTTGCCTTTCGTTGTTATGTGTTGTTGTTGTTGTGTTTTGTTGCTTTGTTGTTGTTGTTGTTAATTGTTTTGTTTAGCTTCATTTATCTGTTTGTTTATATAGTGTGAAACCCTTCTTTTATTTGTTTTTGTAATTCTATTGGATGTTTGTTTGCATCTCTCTCTCTCTCTCTCTTCTCTCTCTCTCTCTCTCTCTCTCTTGCTGAGAAAATAAGTTAGGACAGAGAGTAATTAAACAAACGTATGCATTTTTCTTTTTCTCTGTGTTCGGTTCTGTCCAGCCTTATCAGGACGGTGCAGCAAACCACTGGAATGACTGTCAGTGTACGTGTGGGGGTGAATGACAGAAAACACACACACACACACACACACACACACACACACACACACACACACACACACACACACACACACAAACGAACAACCACACGAAAGGAAAAGGAAAGGACCGATTAAGAAAGACCTTATTATACACATGCCGATTTGAAACACAGTGAAAACAACAAAAACAACAACAACAACAACAACAACAACAACAAAAACAGAAAAAAAAAGGTTAAAAAAAAAAACTTAAGGAAAGAACCGAAGAAAGAGATAAAAAAAACAAACAAACAAAAGAAAGGATGAAGGAAGGAAAGACAGACAGACAGGCAGACAGACAGGCAGGCAGGCAGATAGGCAGACAGACAGACAGACAGACAGACAGACAGACAGACAACAGACAGGCAGGCAGGCAGCAGCAGGCAGCAGGCAGCAGACAGATAGACAGTCAGACAGACAGGCAGACAGATAGACAGTCAGACAGACAGACAGACAGACAGGCATGCAGAGAGACAGACAGGCAGACAGGCCAGACAGTCAGACAGACAGACAGACAGGCAGACAGAGAGACAGACAGACAGACAGACAGACAGACAGACAGACAGGCAGACAGAGAGACAGTCAGACAGACAGGAAAAAAAAAAGGAAGACGGGATGGGACAGAGTATAAGTGATCCAAAATGAAGGAAAGAAAGAAAGAAGGAAAGAGAGAAAGAAAGAAAGGGAAAGAAAGAAAGAAAGAGTGAAAGAAGGAAAGAAAAAAGAAAGAAAGAAAGAAGGAAAGAGTGAAAGAAGGAAAGAAAAAAGAAAGAAATACAGAAGAAAAACAAGGAAGCCCGAAAGAAAGAAAAGAAAGAAAGGAAAGAAAAAAAAAAGGATGAAAGGAAACAAATTTAAGAAAGGAAAAAAAAAAGCACAGACAAACTGACAGACACAACAAAGACAATAATTACAAAACTTTTCCAATCTATTTCAGGACAAACTTAGCGAACTGTCGTCTAGCGTCTGGTCCAACCGTCTCTATATCGTGTTTGCATGCTGCTTTTAATCACGTGATTAATCATCCCCCCCCCCTCCCCCCTCCCTCTTCCATTCTGCGTTTCTTCGATAATCGATTTGCATCTGCTTTCAAGCTTTGATCGTGACTGAAAAACATATAAGCATCTCGCCTAAAAAAAGGGATAAATACCCGGCCTAAAATCATATATGCAAGAGACAAAAATACATGTCGTCATATTTACTTATATGTATGTATCTATGAATGTGTGTGTATACTTATATTTGCATACGAGCTGGTTTGCAGGTGGCACATAAATTATGCATATGTGTTGTTGTATTCATGGTTATATGTGTATGTTCGTATGAACATACGCATCTACCTGCGTTTGTAAACGCGTTCGTGTGCCTTATTTGTGGTATGCGTATTAAGTAGGATGTTGGATATTGGTATATGTATGTACGAACGGACACAGACTTGGAAAACGTTTTACTTATCTATCTATCTATCTATCTATCTATCTATCTATCTATCTATCTATCTATCTATCTATCTATCCATCCATCCATCAGTCTGTCTACCTACCTACCTACTTACCTACCTGCCTACCTACTTATCTATCTATCTATCTATCTATCTATCTATCTATCTATCTATCTATCTATCTGTCTTCTTTTGTCTCCCTCTGTCTCTGTCCCTGTCTGTCTGTCTGTCGTTCTCTCTGCCAGCCTGTCTGTCTGCCTGTCTGTCTGTATCTCTGTCTGTCTCTTTCTCTCTCTCCACACACACACACACACACACGCGCGCGCGCACTCACGCACGCATACACACACACACACACACACACACACACACACACACACACACACACACACACACACACACACAATACTACTGGCAAAAAAGTTAAGGGCCACTTCCAATGACGTCTCCCAGACCACAACAGCACAGCGAATTTCAAGAAAAAAATGTCCCAGAATGATCAAAATATATTCAACACCAAGTTCATTTCACCATTGAACAAAATCAACGAATCGGACACGAACAGTAAGCTTTAATGTCCTGTCACCCTCCTTCAGCAAAGTCACAAAAGCCACTGGTGAAAACTGCACCACTCAGTACCGCGTGTGGCCGCCGTTTGCTGCCAGGCATTCAGCGCAGCGTCGACACATGGAGTCCACCAGGGTCCGTAGAGTGTCCTGCGGTATGGCCTGCCACTCCTGCTGAAGGAAAAGACTGAGCTGGGCCACGTCAACAGGAGGGGGGAGGGGGGGGGGGTGGTTGTTGGCTACCCTCCGGCCAAGGACATCCCAGAGGTGCTCAATCGGAGCCAGATCGGGTGAACGAGCTGGCCACTGCATCCTGATGATCCCCTCTTGCTGAAGATCATCGTCCACGACACGGGCTCGGTGTGGCCGGACATTGTCGTCTTGCAGAACAGCAGCGTTACCCATGGCCTGAAGAGCGGACTGGATCAGAGGGCGCACAATCTCATCACGGTACCGTACCCCTGTCAGCGTGCCTTGAATGACGTAAAGGGGAGTTCTGTCTTGACGACTGAAGCCACCCCAGACCATTACAGAACCTGCTCCATAGCGATCCACCTCACGAACTGTGGCATCAAGAAAACGTTCTCTCGCCCTTCGCCACACTCGGGTCCTGCCGTCGTTGAAGGCCAAGCATAAGCGGGACTCATCAGAAAACAGAACCTGAGACCGCTGCTGCCTCGTCCAGCGAACGTGCTAACAATACCAGTCTGCACGGGCTCTGCGGTGACCTGGAGTTAGGGGTACTAGGACTGCTGGTCTGTGGGAAAACAGCGAGAACTCGTACAAATGGTTGCAAACTGTCCTTCTGCTGACATTGGTGTTCGAAGCCTGCATGAGCTCACGCCTCAGGGTGAATGAGATGACGGTCCGATTGCATAGGGCGGACAGCATGAGGAATCGGTCATCCTGTCTGTTGGTACACCAAGGACGACCTGGTCGTGGCCGATCCTGTACACTTCCAGTGACCTGGAACCTCTCTGAGAGACGTTGGATGACGGAGTGACACACGTTGAGAAGCCTGGCAACCTCGCGGCCCGAAATCCCCTCGTCAATCAACGCTAAGGCCCGTCCACGATCTGCAGTGTCCAGTCTTTGCCTATGTGCCATGCTTTTTAACTGGCTTGAAAGGCTATTCAGTCTACTGATTTATAGCCAAAGACGGCTGAAATATGTTCATCTCAGACGTGCCTTGCATGTGCATCATGAATCAACATGGACACTTTGCCCTTTTTTTCAATCACATTTGCTACCACAGCCACTCAGATTACAGATTTTTCATGCTTTTGGCACGTGCAGCTGAACCCTATCTTGTAAAGCAGTGGGTTGTTGTTGGTGGTGTGCAACACTGAGGTCTGTCTGGTCAATGTCTGCAGCAGGGTTTGGGCAATTGTCAACTGGTTTCAGGTCTATTAATTACAAGAACAAGAAGGGACGTCAAAATGAGAACTGACCCGTAACTTTTTGCTAGTATAAAAAAGAAAGAAAGAAAAAAAGAAAGAAAGAAAGAAATGTGAGACAGAAAGAAAGAAGGTCTGTCTGGTCAATGTCTGCAGCCGGGTTTGGGTAATTGTTAATCAGTATCAGGTCTATTAATTACAAGAACAAGAAGGGACGTCAAAATGAGACCTGACCCGTAACTTTTTGCTAGTATAAAAAAAGAAAGAAAGAAAAAAGAAAGAAAGAAAAAAGAAAGAAAGAAAGAAAAAAAGAAATGTGAGACAGAAAGAAAGAAGGTGTGTCTGGTCAATGTTTGCAGCCGGGTTTGGGTAATTGTTAATCGGTATCAGGTCTATTAATTACAAGAACAAAAAGGGACGTCAAAATGAGAGCTAACCCTTAACTTTTTGCTAATATATATATATATATATATATATATATATATATATATATATATATATATATATATATATATATAAGACAGAAAGAAAGAAAGAAAGAAAGAAAGAAAAGTAAGACAGACAGAAAGAAAAAAAAATCAAACGAACGTTAAAAAGAGAGAAACAAAATCACCCAGTCTGCCTTTTCTTTCAAACTGTGTTAATTTAAATAAGTTTTGGGGAAAAAACAAAACAAAACAAATAACGCCAGGAAAAGAACTAAAACAAAATGATCCTTTCTTTTTTTTAGGGCAGTGCTCATTAGTGCAAAATAACAAAACATGGCGTCTGTGCTCTTACCCAGCCCTCTGCTCTGCCTCATTCCCAATGCCTTCACCAGCTGAGGGAGCTGTCTGCGAAGGAACAATACGTTCCCAGAATATTCGCAGTCAGAAATAACCACTCTATTCGGGTAACGCCAAGTTTTGAAAGATAGCGAAGACTTGGCCGACTTGATTGGTCACATACGTTTATTTTTGTTTCGTTTTTTTTTTTTTTTTTCGGGGAGGGAGGGAGGTTCAGGGGCGACTGGGAGGGGAGGGGGGGGGTAAAGAGAGGAAGGAGGGTGGCGGTTAGGGAGGCAGTGGAAGGTTGTATTCCAACATCTTTTTTTTTTCTATCTCTCTCTTTTGCATTTTTCTGCTTTTTTTGAGTTAAACTTTTCTCTATCTTTCTTTTCTTTCTTTCTTCTTCTTAGTATAATTCTATTTTTCCCTCGCTCTGCTTTTTTTCTTTTATTGACTCTCTCATCATCCAAATATGTATGTTCTGTTTCTGATGGACAATTGCATTTAGAGTTTAATATTTTGGCATTTGATACAAAACGTCTGGGTTTATGCATGTATTGATTATCATTGTGTTGAGACAGTAAGTCCTCTACGTTTACTTTTAGACAAAGTAATAAAAAAAACGAAAATAAGTAAACCAACCGGTAAACTTTAAAATATTAACGACTTCTATAGACAGAAGTGATGCAAAGTAGATGTCTCTATGTCTCAATACGTTAATAAGTGTCCCCTTTCCCTATCACTCTTTCTCACGTAGAAATGGACATTCCCTCAAAGCCATCCTTTAAACGAAGAAGCGGAAATAAAGAAACGAGAATAACACAAGAAGAAGAAGAAGAAGAAGAAGAAGAAGAAGAAGAAGAAGAAGAAAAAGAAAAAGGTGTGTGTGTGTGGGGGGGGGGGGGGGGGGGCGGTGGTTACATAACGCATCACAACTCAGCCTATTCTCCTGTTTCCACCGATGTTGACCTGACCAAGGCCTTTGATACTGTTAGTAGAGAGGGCCTGTGAAAGACCATGGCCAAAGACGGATGCCCACCGAGATTCATGTCTATGGTGCGGCAGTTCCATGAAGGCATGCAGGCCTGAGTCAAGGATAACGGAGAGACATCTTACCCATTCCCTGTCACAAATGGCGTAAAGCAAGGCTGCGTTTTGGCACCCGCTCTGTTCAGTATCATATTCTCCGCAATGCTGATGGAAAACTGTTTAACCTCAAAACACTCCAGGCAGAAAGTAAGGTTATGACGGACACACCAGGTACTTTCTATTATTTGCTGATGACTACGCCCTCAATGCTGGCTCAGAAACTGACATGCAATGCAGAGTTGAAAAGTTTTCCGTAGTCTGCACCAACAGTAAAAAGAAGACAAAAGTTGTCAATCAACCCGCGCCAAGTATACCCTATGCTGAGCTTATATCACAGTTAATGATGTGAGACACACTGCCGTGAGTAAGTTCACCTACCTTGGCAGCAGCCAGTTGCAGAACGTCACCATTGACGATGAAGTAAGCATCATAATTGAAAAAGCAAGTGCAGCTTTTGGCAGACTACACACCAATGTTTGTGTCCAGGATGAGGGAAATTGTGATGGTACTGCTTAAGTGAACTAAGCTGATGTATTATTCAGGCTTACTACACCGAGGTTATCTTGGCTTCCACATGAAGGTCCCAAAGGCATTTCCTTTCTGAAAATCACATCAATATCATGCCCGTACCTCAGTCTCAGAGTCTTTGTTATTTTTCAGTTTTGCAAACAATTTCCCTTGTGATGACCAGGTCGTAAGTGTGTAAGAATGTCTGTAGGCTTCCCGTAACCACTTGTAGTTAGCCGGTATGAGGTCCTCGTCCACAGACACACCTTTATTCTTCAGTTTCCTCCTGTTGAAAAGCACACTTTCTTTCAATTGCCTTGACATGAATCTCACAATAATGGGACATTTTTCCCCCGGCGCAACATGGCCTGTGCGGTGGGTTACCTTCCGACGTAGTAATGCCGATCAGGTCTGGCAGCATTTCCGGGCACAGTCCTCGGACGTCTCCCCATCCTTCTCCGCCACATTGTAGACCCTCAGGTTCCAGCGCCGGTCGTACTGCTGGTCGTTCAAGTAACTTAACACTTGCTGTGTGCGCTGTTCTCGTTGCTTTAACTGTTCCCTTAACTCGGTGTTTTCGGCTTTTACAGATACTGTTTCACTCTTAAGACTGTCAGTCTCTCTCTGCACTTCGAAGAAACCTCCCTTCCAGCACCTCCAGCTTAGCAGTAAAGCCAGCCACCAGTCTCTCCATTTCTGTCTTGTACTCTTTTATGTCGTCCTCAGCGGCTGAAGTTTGATATCGAGATTTCAGTTCTTCAATTGCTGCTTGAATCGCTATAGTGTTCGCGTCCTCCTCAAAAGATTCAGATGCTGGACGAAAAACAGTCTTTTTTTTTTTTTTAGTTTTACTTAGGCCTATCACTCACTGGACTGCTGTCTTTACTGGACGACACAGAAGTTCGTCGTGACTTTCTGGAGGAAGGATTACTTTTACGCACAGTCTGTCACAGAGAGCTCGAACGGGGAAACCCACACACACACACACACACACACACACACACACACCTGTCCATTGTTTCCTCAAAAGGAGGGAAGCGGCAACACCACTCTCACACCACAGGCAATAAAACTCCCATGCTTTGCCCAGCTGTCTAACTGCACGTGAACTTCGTTCTGCCCTCGACACTGGCCTGCTGCAGCGTCCTGACCGACATGGTGAAATATGCAAATTGGCTGTGAACACTCCACTTCACCATACACCGGCACAGAATTGACACCAACGCAATCTACAGAAGAGCGTGACATCATGATTCCGTTGATGCAATGTTATTTCCAATAAATGATTGTGGTTGATTTGTTGATGATATAACATCCGTGCCATTTTCACAGAAATTATTATTATTATTATTAATATTATTTTTATCATTATCACTATTATTTATTATTATTATTATTATTATTATTGTCATTATTATTATTATTATCATATTGTTATTATTACTATTACTATTATTATCATTATTATTGGTTTCGTTGTTGTTATTATTGTTGTTGTTGTTGTTGCTGCTGCTGTTGTTATCGTTGCTGTTGTCTTTATCATTATGATGAGTTTGCGCAAGCACTATTCAATCTCTGCTCATTATAGGAAAGATGTTTATTCAGTACTTGGGCTGAATCAGATTTTGTTTTTACAAAGAGACAGCTGGAATAGCCAGTCTCTGTGGTTCTTGACATTTAAGTGGTCGTATATACCATGGTCACCCCCATGACCAGTCTACCATCTTGTTTTGATGATAACAACAACAACAATAGCAGCAGCAGCAGCAGTAGCAACAGCAACAACAACAGCAGCAGCAGCACGAACAACAACAACAACAGCAACAACAACAAATTCAAGCATGAATGCACGCATATGCACCAGATGTTCATATCTATTGTTTACCCTTCAATATCTTCTTTAAATGTTACTTTTTTTTTTTTTTTTTTTTTGCTCCCTTTCTTTCCATCGAAGGTTGTTTTATATCAGAACTGTTATTTCCGAACGCTTTGCACTGCTTATCTTGAATTTCTCTGTTGTCTGTGCTGTTAATGACGTTCTTCTTTCTGTTGTGTTTCTTGTTGGCTTGGCTTTTATTTTATTTTTTTTTATACTTCCTTTATTCCTCTTTTTTTTTTACCTTCTCCCCCCCCCCTCTCTCTCTCTCTCTCTCTCTCTCTCTCTGCGCGCGCGCTGTGTGTGTGTTGTGTGTGTGTGTGTGTGTGTGTGGTGTGTGTGATCTTTTTCCTCTTCTCGCTCTTTTTCCGCCAGTCTTCTTTCATGATTCCACTCGCCTCTTCTTACCATTTCTCCATGTTCCTTTCCACTTCTTTTTCTTTGTCTGTCTGTCTGTCTGTCTGTCTGTCTTTCTTAATGTTTTTCCTTCTTCTTTTTCTTTCTTTCTTTCCTAATGTCTTTGTTTCTCTCTTCCCCCCCCCCCCCTTTTTTTTTTCTATCCTCTATTTCAGTCTTCCTTTTCCTTCCTCTCTCTATTAATTTTATCTTCGTTCCTTTTTTTTCTTTCTTAATGTCTTTCTTTCTTTCTGTCGTAAATTCTTTTTTCACTTTCTTTCTATCCTTCTTTCTCCCATTCTTTCTTTCTTTCCTTCTAGCTATCTATCTATCTTCCTTCCTTCCTTCCTTTCTTTCTTTCTTCCTTCCTTTCTTTCTTTCTTTCTTCCTTCCTTTCTTCTGTTGTTTCTCTCTTCCTTCTATCTATCTATCTATCTATCTATCTATCTATCTATCTATCTATCTATCTAACTATCTATCTTCTTATCTATCTGTCTGTGTATATATCCATCCATCTATTCATCATCTATCTATCTATCTATCCATCTATCTATATCTATCTATCTATCTATCAATCTATCTATCTATCTATCTATCTTCTATCTATCTATCACCATCTATCTATCTATCTACTATCTATCTATCTATCTATCTACCTATCTATCTATCTATCTATCTACCTATCTACTATCTATCTATCTATCTACTCTATTCTATCTATCTACCTATCTATCTATCTACTCTATCTATCTATCTATCTATCTACCTATCTATCTATCTATCTATCTTATTTTCTTTCGTTCTTTCTTTCTTTTCCTCTTTCTTTTTTCCCTTTCGATACTTCTGTTTCTACTGCTGCAGCATGGCGTCTGTTTATATGTCTTTTTTTGTTTTGTGTTTGCTTTTGCTTTTTTTTTTTTTTTTTTTTTGCTTTTTGCTTTCTTTCGTGTCTTTATAGTTGTATGTTAAACTGAGGTGTTCTCACCAGGATCGATCTTACGAAGAGGACGGTCAGTGATGTCCAGTGCTGTCATCAGTATTGTCCAGCCTCCTGTGAGGACAGGCGATGGGGGTTGATGAGACGGATGGGCAGCAGAGGTCGGATTATTAATGAAGTCCAACGGGAGAACATTTCTAAGCCGTCAGCCAGTTAGTTTGCATCCGGTGGATGACCCCCCGTGGTTTACTGCTGGACGTTCAAGTGTGTGTGTGTGTTGTGTGTGTGTGTGTGTGTGTGTGTGTGTGTGTGTATGCGTGTGTGTGTGTGTGTGCGTGCGTGCGTGTGTGTGTGTGTGTGTGTGTGTGTGTGTGTGTGTGTGTGTGTGTGGTGTGTGTGTGTGTGTGTGTGTGTGTGTGTGTGTGTGTGTGTGTGTGTGTAGTGTGTGTCAGTGTGTGTGTGTGTGTGTGTGTGTGTGTGTGTGTGTGTGTGTGTGTGTGTGTGTGTGTGTGTGTTCAGCGTGTGTATGTGTGTGTGTGTGTGTGTGTGTGTGTGTGTGTGTGTGTGTGTGTGTGTGTTATCCGGTGTACTTCATCATCATCATCAGCAGCAGCAGCAGCAGCAGCAGCAACAGCAGCAGCAGCAGCAGCAGCAGCATTGTCGTCGTCGTCTTCAGGAACATGGGTGTGACGGACCGTTTCCCGTCCCGTCACAAATTTTCATGCAACCGTGCTAACCGGAAGGTAGTCGTCCGGAAGCCGGTTGAAAAGTTTACCTGACTGCTGCTCACCTGCGCACTGTTTAAGCCGGATGAGTTGAACCGGTTAGGCAGTCTCTGCAGTGATTCCGGCAACGCAACTACCCAGAAGGCCGAAGAGAGACAATCTGTTTTGGGTGGCAGTCAGGTATTTATCATTCAATATTTATTTATTAGCAAACCGAAACCGTATTCCCGGTTAGGATCGAGTGAAACTTCCTCAGCCCACTGTGAAGGTTTTGTTTAGAAAAAAAGTATTTGTTGTGTTCTGTTATCCAGTGACTTGATAGGGTAGCAAAACGACATTATTTCGGAAAACATGAATAGAAGAAGTGAGTGTTAAAGGAAGTGGTCTTCAGGAAAAGAAAAAAAAAGATTTTGTTTATTCTGTGACTTACCTTTGCGAGAAGAGGGAGAGTTTTGATGCTATGGATAATAAGCTCCCAAAGTGAGCGACATAGACTATCATATATACTGGTTTTGATTTTTGATGTGGATGAGTATTTAACTCACTCTTGTTATGAATATTGAATAGTTGTGTGTTGGTAAACGAGAGTGTGTGGAAATCTTTCCCTTACATATATTGAAGTAGATGAATCTTTTGGAAAAAGATACCTTCTAAAATCTGGTGATTGTATGAAATGAAATGAACATTCTTGTCGTGATACAAGAAAAAGAAATGAACATTTTTGTAGGACGAAAAACGCTCATAGTTTGATGAAAAGTAATCATTAATTGTGTGTAATGATTGTATTCATGGTTTATTGAAGAGGGTCCAGGTGGGAATCCTTTCCCCAATTTGGAAAACTAGATTCTGAAAGGTTTATATTGAAATCCTTTCCTGTGTAGTGCTGTGATTCCGGAAAAGGGAATGTTGTTGTGTTATGATTCCGGAAAATGGTATGTTGTGTTGTGATTCTGGAAAAGGGAATGTTGTAGTGTTATGATTCCGGAAAAGGGAATGTTATAGTGTTATGATTCCGAAAAAGGGAATGTTGTAGTGTTATGATTCCGGAAAAGGGAATGTTGTAGTGTTGAAGAAAGAATATGCTGATGTTTGTCCCAAGTTCTAGTGGAATGTGATGTGGCTAATGAATATGAATGTAGTCGTGATTGTAATAAATAGTAGCCATGATAATCAAGGTAGTTAATCAGTTTCCCCCAGGTAGAAGTGTACCCTCATCTAAAGGGGACTGGCTGCCACTCTCTGAGGGTTGGGGCCGTAGCTGTATTCTACCCCCTTGTTCTCCACCTTGTGTCGGTGTGGAGAGGCCGGCTGGAGTGCCGACAACCACCCTACCTGCCACTGCGCCCAGGACCGACTACCCGCTGAGCCAGTTGGGCTGGAG
Organism: Conus canariensis; assembly: GCA_033310375.1. NCBI lineage: Eukaryota > Metazoa > Mollusca > Gastropoda > Neogastropoda > Conidae > Conus > Conus canariensis. Next base: position 51,313,910 of record CM065738.1, on the reverse strand, counting down.
ACGCCGCTGCTGCCAAGCCAGAGCGCCGCTCCCGAGATTTGAACCAGCAACCTGTTGGCTAGGCCGTCGCTGCGTTCTGTGTTTGTGTGTGAGCCACAGCTCCTGTGTGAGATTGTCGCCTTGTCGTCGGCAGAGACGCCGTGAGTGCGGTAGTGTTTTTTGAGCCACAGCTCTGTGATGTTCTATTAGTCCTGTGTCGGACTTGACGCTGTAGATGTCATCTTCGTCGTCTTCGTCGTCTTCATCGTCTTCGTCGTCTTCGTCGTCATTGTCGACTTTAGCATCCTCCTCGTCATCGTTATATTATATTTATATATAGTTCTGTGTGTACGCCTTACGGTTGGCGTGCCGACCTATTGATGTACTTATATTTATTATATATGTTTGTCTGATGGCTTGGGCAGCATAAAACAAAAAAAAAAAAGTGTTGATCTGTTGCCTGGTTGTCAATGTTCGGGTGAGTGGGTGTGTGTATGCGAATTTGAAAAGTCGTGCATGCATCCATAATTTCTGTGTGAGAGTCAGACAGTCAGACACCCGCAGACACGACCCATTCCATCCATAACAATGGGCTTTTGGAGCAGCAACATCAGCACCAGTAGTAGTAGTAGTAGTGTAGTAGTAGTAGTAGTGTAGTAGTAGTAGTTGCATTAGTAGTAGTAGTAGTAATAGAAGTAGTGATAGTAGCAGCAGCAGGACTAGCAGCAGCAGCAGCAGTAGTAGTGATGGTAGCAGAAGGAGCAGCAGCAGTAGTTGTCGTAGTAATAGTGGTAGTAGCAGCAGCAGTAGCAGTAGCAGTGGTGATAATGATCGTAGTAGTAGTAAGAGTAGCAGCAGCAGCAGCAGCAGCAGCAGCAGCAGCAACAGCAGGAGCAGCAGTGGCAGCAGCAACAGTAGTAGTAACAGCAGTAGCAGCAGCAGCAACGGCAGCAGCAGCAACAGCAGGAGCAGCAGTGGCAGCAGCAACAGTAGTAGTAACAGCAGTAGCAGCAGCAGCAACGGCAGCGGTAGTAGCAGCAGCAGCAGCAGTAGCAGCAGCGCAACGGGCGAGGAAGAGGAGGAGGAGGAATTGGGGGATGGGAGAAGGGGGGGGGGGCATCTAATCTGGACTTCACATCGCCAGAGGATAACGCCATCCAAGTCAAAACAAAGAGGCCTGGTTCTACTCGCAGAGGGACAGACTACGGTGCACCCACACCTTATCTGGTCAGATCTCAGCACCCTTCACCAACTCCTCTCAACACTTGAGAGTATGTTTCCAACGAAAACAAACCAGTTGCTGCTCTGTAGTAACTCTAGTGCCGTACAGTTCCCATTTGTGTGTGCGTGTGTGAGTCCATGAGTGAGAGAGAGAGAGAGAGAGAGAGAGAGAGAGAGAGAGAGGAGAGAAGTGTGTGTGTGTGTGTGTGGTGTGTGTGTGTGCGTGTGTGTGCGTGTGTGCGTCGTGCGCGCGCTTGTGTCTGTGTGTGTGTGTGTGTGTGTGTGTGTGTGTGTGTGCGTGTGTTGTCGTGTGTGCGTGTGCGTGTCGTGTGTGTGCGCGTGTGTGTGTGTTGCGTGTGTGCTGTGTGTGGTGTGGGCGTGTGTGTGGTGTGTGTGTGCGTGTGTGTGTGTGTGTGTTGAGTGTGGTGTTTGGTTGGTGTTGTTGACTTTCAATTCGCTTTTCTGAATGTGTGTTACTTATTTTCTTTAAAATGTCAGTACAACCTACGGTTAATCTGACAATAAATGGCTTCAGTTCAGTTCAGTGTGTGTTGTGTGTTGTTGTTGTATTCGTTGTGTGTGTGTGTGTGTGTTGTTGTGCGTGTGTGTGTGTGTGCGTGCGTGCGTGCGTGCGCGCGCGTGTGCGTGTGCGTGCGTGCGTGCGTGCGTGCGTGTGTGTGTGTGCGTGCGTGTGTGTGTGTGTGTGTGTGTGTGTGTGTGTGTGTGTGTGTGTGTGATTTGTGCGCTTGTGCGTTCATACGCACGTATCTGATATGGTGCACAATATGCTGGTGTCCATCACGCTTGATTATAATATATAATATAATAATAATATGTATAATCTTATATCGCATTTTGTTACAACTCAATGCGCTTACTCCATTGCACTTATTCATCAACACTCGTTTACACAAGGGCTGCCTACTGGTGCCACTGAAGGCTGCATGGCCTTCATTCGTCGTTTCCGTGTATCAGTAATCGTTACTCAGGTTTCTTACTTCTTCATTTTTTCCTTTAGGGTGCATGCTGTGTGTAACGTGTTCCATACACGGCAATGGTACTCTGAAGTTGGTGAGGATTTACTTGTGCAAGTTTGGTGCGTTACACACGAACTCGTTTTAGTCTTCGAGGACTAAGTCTGTGCATTACGTTGGGAGCATGGTTGGTAGTTGTAACGTGGAAGGTGGAAAGGGGAAAGGGGGTTGGAGGTTAGGGTGAAGGAAAAGTTGGAGGGGACAGTGGAAGGGTTATGGTGACATTCTGCGGTCTGGTTGTTACCCATTTTGCCTGTCTGGGTATATTTTGGGGGCTCGCATTTTTTTGTGACATAAAAGAGGTGTGTATGTGTGTGTGTGTGTGTGTGTGTGTGTGTGTGTGTGTGTGTGTGTGTGTGTGTGTGTGTGTTGTGTGTTGTGTGTGTGTGTGTGTGGTGTTGTGTGTGTGTGCGTGTGCGTGCTGCTGCGTGCGTGTGTGTGTGTGTGTGTGTGTGTGTGTGTGTGTGTGTGTGTGTGTGTGGCGTGTACGAATCTATATACCTATGATCTTTTCTCCTTAAATGTTCTGATATATTATCCACGATGCTTTAAACATTCCACCTATTTCTGCTTCAGATCTCATTCTAGATTAGGACAGCTTCCAAAAAATATACTTTCGAAAATGCAACTCGAATATATCTTAAAGTTATAAACCAAAGTAGGGAAAAAATGAGTGGTCTGGTGCAGCCAACTTTGTTCATCTGATGCCCGTCGCTGTGATCTCTGTCTTCCAGACATACTGTGCCAGGAATAGCACCTCTTTGAACTGTATCCATTGTGGTCACAAATGTCTGTGCCATGTCCAGACTTTTGTGTCTTTCGCCAAGAAATCTCTTGCTTCTTTTGAAAACTGTTCACATATTTTTCAGAACGCAAGCATCAGCGTGAAAGAAAACCGCAACGACATTTTTGTAACCATCTAGATTCTAATGGATGTGTTTTCATCTGCTTTTAGATGATCACTCGTACCTAAACACAGGTCTATGTAGGCTTAATTATCGTGCCAGTCAAATAGATGCAGAATTTCATTTACACCTATCATGACAGGGCGCAAAACCAGTCCGGGGAAAAGATCTTGTGTTTTGCCTGACAACTCAGCAACCAGGAGGTGTGTTTGCTAAGTATTTTGGGAAAACACCAGCTCTTCAAAATCCAACCAATGGGAAGGGGCAGACGTTTGTCACTATGCATGTTCTGAAGAGAAAGTAGGACGGATGGCGCACGCCCGCAGGTAGCTGGCATCCAACAACAGTCTTCAGAATGCACCCTGGAACACGCAGAAGCGAAGGAGAATGGACGACCACAACAACCCCACACCACGCCAGCTGATCTACGAGAGCACAGTGTGCATAGATAACATATATATATATATATATATATATATATATATATATAAATCAGTAAAGAAAGTATACATTTTTTAAAGTGTACAATTAAAAAAAGGAGGTTTCATGGACAAGACTTTGGACATTACTGACCTACGACTCACGTTACTAGATGGCCAAGGTAACTTGTGTGTCTAGCTAGCTTTAAGCCATTGGATTGTGTTGTGTGTGTGTGTGTGTGTGGTGTGTGTGGTGTGTGTGTGTGTGTGTGTGTGTGTGTGTGTGTGTGTGTGTGTGTGTGTGTGTGTACAGCTAAGAGTTAACTTGTTAATAAATTGGTTTGGGTCTGAGAGAGAGAGAGAGAGAGAGAGAGAGAGAGAGAGAGAGAGAGAGGGGGGGGGGGAGACAGAGACAGAGACAGAGAGACAAGGAGAATAAGAGTGACAGAGAGAGAGAGAGAGAGGGAGAGACAGAGAGAGAGAGAGGGGGGAGAGAGAGAGAGAGAGAGAGACAGAGAGAGAGAGAGAGAGAGAGAGAGAGAGGAGTGTGTGTGTGTGTGTGTGTGTGTGTGTGTGTGTGTGTGTGTGTGTGTGTGTGTGTGTGAATGCAGAAATACGCACCTATGCGAATGAGTAGGTGCATGCATGTATGCGGGTGTTTAAGAATGCCCGTATATATGTAAATATATACAAACACAGGCATGTAATGTTTACTCAAATCATTGCACTAATTGATTAATCTAGTCTACAGATGAAAGTCTTTTTTTTCAAATTCCCATTGCATCCGCGTCCAGTAGATAAAAGCCCTGACATGGGATAACATCCACACTTACAAACAAAAAAGAAAAAAAAAGAAAAAAGAAAAAAAATCGAATCTAATTTCATTGCCAGATCACAACATCCAGAATGTTCTTGTTTGTTTTATCGTTGTGTTAGGTTTTTTTTTCTCACTTCTCTAACAGCCTGCCCCAATTTTCTCCACACCCTACACAGAAAAAGAAACAGAGAGACGGACTCAAGCACACACACACACACACACACAACACACACACACACACACACACACACACACACACACACACACACACACACACGCACGCACGCACGCACGCACGCACGCACGCACGCACGCACGCACACGCACGCACGCACGCACGCACGCACACACACACACACACACACGCACGCACGCACGCACGCACGCACACACACACACACACACACACACACACACAGAGGTAAGGTAAAGTAATCTTGCTTACACTACAGAGAGAGAGAGAGAGAGAGAGAGGGAGAGAGAGAAGAGAGAGACAGAGAGAGAGACAGAGACAGACAGAGAGACAGACGGAGACAGGGACAGAGATACAGACAGAGACAGAGACAGAGAGACCGAGCAGTATTAACTTCAGAGAGAGAGAGAGAGAGAGAGAGAGAGAGAGAGAGAGAGAGAGAGAGAGAGAGAGAGAGAGAGAGAGGAAGGGGTCACCGCTTAATAACGGACATAAGACGGCCCCTGTTTCATTGCTCGGCAGAACGGCAGACTGGCACGGAAAGCGATGACAACTCAGCAGACTGGGATGGCGGAAAGCGACGCCAGGCATTTCAGAGTCTGAGGAAGAACAAAAATTGGGGGGAAAGGAACCATTAGCCAGGGAAGGTCAGACAGCTAAGAAAGACCCTGGTCAAGAAGAGATCTAAAAGCACCAATCACGGTCGTGACCAGCCGCCGTGGCGAGGTGGTTAGCGTTGAGGACTTACCGGCTGGGAAGTCGCCGGATCGATTCTCTTCAGAGCCGTGAGGGATCTTTTTATTTTTCTGCCCTGACCAGCTCCTAGGAACCCAGGTTTGAGTTTGCCACGGGCTCTCCGCTGGGAAGACTGGGACCACATAGTTGTGTTTCATTCGTGCATTAAATGAATGCGTCTCTTGAGAGTTCTGCTTGAATTACCGGGCCAACGCTGCAGGTGTCTGTATCTCTCGGGCCTGGTTGACACCGGGATATATTATGGAAGTAAGCATAGAGTACAGGCCTGTCATGCATCTCAGACCGGGAATAGAAATCCATAGCATCATCTTCTTCATCCTCATGCTTATCGATCAGTATTTGAAAAAAAGAGTCTCAAATGATGTGCCCCTTGATGCCCTGCTCTCATGGGAACCACAGTTTCGATGTCCTCTCCGCGTTTATGGCCTTCGTTTAGTTCCGCCGGGGTCACAGGTATCGGTAAAGTCATGGGGGCTGTTCTTGGACAGACTTGGTGGCGCCCTCTGGAGGAGGAGCTCACTCGCGCCAGGTCAACGACAATGCAATTATCGTTGTCAGTAGGGCGCTTAGCAGGTGGTGTCCTGCGTATGTTGGATCAGAACAGGCGCCACTGAACACCACCGAAGTGACACGGCAGCAGTGCGTACAGTGTCTCCACTTGGCGACTTGACAGTGACTGCTCCCTGTGGATTGCCGGTAACCGAGGTTACGGTGTGACGTGTCGGGCTATAGCTGTGGACTGGGGAAAAAGAGGGGGAACAGGATGGGGGTGGTGGTGGTGGTGGGGGGGGGGGGGGTCAGAATGAGTGGCGTGGGTACAATGCCACTGAGGTGGCTCAGAGGATGGGACAGCAAAACACACACACACACACACACACACACACACACACACACACACACACACACACACAACACACACACACACACACACAAAAACAGAAAAAAGAAAAAGAAAAAAACAACAAAAAACGAGCGTCTCCAATATTTGCTCAACGGGCAGTCCATGAGAGCTCGGAAAGATGTGGGGATGAAGAGACCGAGTCTTTGACAGGACTTAGTGCATGGCTATGTGATTTCTGGACTTTTTGTCTGATAGGTTTTAGCTATCCAGTTAACCATGACTTGCAGTAATGTCTACTTAGGAGAGACAACCCAGACAGGGATCCTCGTGGCTTTTTCACAGAGAAGGGGACGAATGGTACCGCTTCTGTGGAGTTGATTGTATTAGCAATCCTGCCCAGAATTTTGAACAGAGAATGTCATTTACGGTTTTTTTTGTTGTTGTTTTTTTGCTTGTTTTTTTCTTCTTTTTTTTTTCTTTTAGTGAATTAGTGTTGGGGTAGGAAGATTTCTTTCTTTCTTTCTTTCTGCGTACGCAGGCTGATACTCCTGCGGACATTGCCGGTATAGACAGGCAGTGGAGTTTTGTGTGTATGACCGTTTTTTTTTTTATCCCGCCATTAAGGCAGCCATACTCCATCTTCTTGGAAGGTGCATGCTATGTGTAACGTGTCATTCATACCAACGGTCAAACTGGCCTTCTCTTCCGAAAGTTGGTGATGGGATTTGACATGTGTGCAGGATGTTATGCGTGCGTTCACACACGGAACCTCAGTTTATAGTCTCATTCGAAGGACTGTATGGGGGAATTGAGTCAGAACTAATGTAAACTCCGTAGGAAAGATCCCCCTGTACCGAAAGTCGAACCCACAACCCCAGGATCACGAGTCCAGCGCTCTACCAACTGAGCTATTCCGGCCCCCATGAGGTAGGAATGAATGTTCGAAGTATGAACAGATAATTTTATGGACATCGTGTTTCTGGTCAGTGAGTTAGAGTTGTTCTGGGATTGCACATCAAGGATGTGAAAGGAGAGATCGTTACGCACACAGTGTTGTTGGTCAGTGAATAAGTGTTTGGGTAGGAATGCAGACGTGGGTTTTGAAAGTTGAATGTTATACACATAGAGCTTTTGGTCAGTGAATTAGGATAGAGGTAGAACAATCCGTTGTTGTTAAGAGACAGTGCCTATCCTTTCTGTATTATCTGTATTTTGTTGTGGCCAGTTGTCGTGTGAACATGATAACAAAGTATTCCTTATTAATGCCCTGATGTTCTGGAGAGCACGTAGAATCAAAGAAGTATACCTGTGATAATGTCACGGTGTCTTGAAGTTCTGTCTTCTAGACATGTGTGTCCTTGTACATGCCTTGATTCTGTTTTGGCGTTTTGGACATGAGGAATATTTGCCCATGTTGATGTCATGATACCTCGGAGTTGTCTTAGGCATCCGATGTACTTCAGTGCTGAAGTGTAATGTCTTGGAGTTGTGTCAGACATTAGAGATGCATGTCTGTGCTGATGTGTTATGTCTTGGACTTGTTTTATGTTTCAAGTAGTGTTGATACAATAATTTCCAGAACAGGTACTGGGCAATACGTGTAAACATGTGTAAATGCTCTAATGTCCTGGGATCGTTCTGGATATCTGAGAAATATTTCTCCATTGATGATCCTACAATTATCCTAGACAGATCAATACACTCGTGGTAATGTTGTTGTGTTTGTGAAACATCTATGAAATCCGATATTGGGCTTGCGTTATGCCATTGTCTCCTGACATCGTTCTGAACATCAAACATGTCGATGACAGGATTTCCCAGAGTCACTCTGAACTCCAGACACTGAATCTGTCTTGCTGCCAACGTGTCCTGAAGTGGTTCCAGACGTGAGATAGACACGTCAGTGTTCATGCTCTTGTGTCTTGGGGTGGCTCTGGAGAATGGAAATGTATGTCTGCGTCGATGTGCCAGAGTTCACGTGCATATCAGAGGAGAATGAATACCATGATACCAGGATGCCCTAGTGTCATTCTTGATATCAAGTGTACATGTATTGGTACCACAATGTTCTGCAGGAAGGTGTTTCAGATACCGAGAGGTACTACAGGTGTACACATGTATGTCCGCGTTTGTACCATAATCTCAGAAATTGTTCTGAACCTCAGAGACACATACCTATGTTATTATCAGCATTTGCTGGAGTTGCTCAGAACAACAGGGATGTATACCTGTAAAAATGCCAGAGTTTTCTTGGAGTTGTTCAGAATACCAGAGATGTATACCTGTCAAAAATGCCACAGTTTCTAGTTGTTCAGAACATCGGGGATGTATACCAGTAAAACACCAGAGTTCGTTGGAGAGGTGTACCTGCACTAATGGCAGAATTTGTTAGAGTTGTTCAGAATATCAGATATTTGTACCTGCACTAATGACATAATTCGTCAGATTTGTTCAGAACATTAGAGATGTGTACCTTTACTAATGACAGAATTTGTTGGAAGTTTTTTTTTCTTCTTTTTTTTTTTTTTTACATCAGAGATGTGTATCTGTATTGATTCCAGACTTTGTAAGAGTTGTTCAGAACATCAAAGATGTATATCTGTACTAATCACATAAATTGCTGAACATTTTGGTTGTTTAGTATTGTTTTCAACATCTGAAATGCATACCTGTATTAGTCCCAGAATTTGTCGGAGTGGGTTCTGGACATGAGAGATACATACTTGTTTTGATACTTTGTTGTGTAGAAATCATTCTGGATATCTGTAATATGTCTTTTTTAAGGGAGTACTTATATAGAGCCTATCCCCGACCAGAAACCAAGCTTTAAGCGCTTTACAATCCGCATTCTCGTTTACACAACGGGCTGACTACCTGGGTAGAGCTGACTGAAGAGCTGCATGTTGGCGCTTCAATTAGTCGTTTCCCGTGTCAGTCAGTCATTGTCGTTCATTCAGTTTCACAAATCTTTCGTTATTTCGATTTTTCACGTATAGTGCATGCTATGTGTAACGTGTCATCCATACCAACAGCCAAACTGGCCTTCTCTTCCGAAAGTTGGTAATGTGATTTGACTTGAGTGCAAGATGTTATGCGTGCGTTCACACACGGAACCTCGGTTTATAGTCTGATTCGAAGGACTCTATGGGAAATGGAGTCAGAACCCATGTTAGTTCCGAGGGAAAATCCTACTGTACTAAAACCGCCCGGCGGCGATTCGAACCCGCAACCCCAGGATAACCAAGATTACGAAACCGGCGCTCTACCAGCTGAGTTATTCTTAGTGATGCCGTTATATCCTGGAGTACAGATCAACAGTCAAAGTGATTGGAAGTCGTTCTGTACATCGGAGAGAAATGCCACGTTTGTCTGATCAACATTTTCATGGTTCTCTTTTGACGGAATTGAACGTGTTGAACTCTCCTTCAACCGGCTCAGCGTCTAATGGATGAAATAAATGAAAAAGAATGGAGGGCTATGCGCGGGACTACGGGAGTCTTCCCAGCAACAGACCTACATGGGTTAACACGCCCACATGCCAGTTTTTGCCACTCTGGGGGCGGGTGAAGAGAGAGGGGGAGCAGAAATCCCCCCCCCCCCCCTTCCTGCCTCATTGTAAAGCCTTGTGACGAGCGTAAACACAAGTTCTCGCCCACACGGGAGATCCTTGACATCTGCCTGTATTCTTGACATCTGCCTATATTCTTGACATCTGCCTGTATTCTTGACATCTGCCTGTATTCTTGACATCTGCCTGTATTTTGACATCTGCCTGTATTATGAAATCGAACACATACGATTCCTCTGTTTAAGAAAGTTGAATCATGTGAACATATTGTTTCCCCTCTTCATTTGGAAATGAGGTGTTGAGGCATGTCTGCGGACAATCACCTCTTCTGGCCCAGCAGGAGGCTTTTACGAGGAGGCTCCACAACAGCAGGTTGTTAAAGAAGAACAACAAACTGTTGTATTTGATGAAGCCATTCGCCTTGGCTTAAGGCTGGTCAGACCAGCTGACATAGGCTAGAACACCAAGGCTACATCAAAATGTTGTTATGCTCTGCATAGCTATGCGTGGATTGTCTTCAGTTGTGACAAGCTCCTAGCATATCACCATCAGTCTCCAAAATCCCCCGAAGTCGGAGTGTGGCTGCCCACGTGGCGGGGTAATCAAAAACGGTCACCCACGTCATGTTCTCATCCCTAGCTGATGCATTTGTACAATAATGTTCAAGCACTTCGGTTGTTCGGATGATCCCTGGAGTCGTTTAACCAGGGCACGACAACGACAACAACAACAACAGCAGCAGCAACAACAACAACAACAACAATTAAGCCACGACAGGAAGTAGTTCCCCAGCCAGTCACGAACACTAGGGACGGACAGGTAGAGAATACGGGTCACAAGATCAAACAATTGTTTCTTTTGAAAGCAGGGCAATCAACAGACCACACTGAGTACAAAGCAATTTTCATGGCATGACACAAAACAGACGAATGCAGCTTTTAGACGTCTTGAATATCAGGCGACAAAGCACACACGACAATGTTTTGAAGATGATTTAGCGGTCGGAAAAATGCATGAAACAATACCTGCCAAGCAGCAATCAGCAGGAGAATGCAATTTAAAGGCTGTGACTTAAGGCTTCTGGAAAAAAAAAGATACTTGAAAAAAAAAATCACTCGTCTGTTTTGTATTGCGCATTGAATAAGCACTGAAATCAGGCTGCTGCGTTGCTGAAAAAGACTCGAAATAGAAAGAAACTCACAAAACAAGATGCAAAGTAACGCAAATTTAGCAGAGTGTACAAAATAGTTTTGAATTTTTGATACAACGTCTTCATCAGGCATGACGTGACAAGTTGCAAACAAACATCAATCACGAACCAAACAGCACTTCCCTTTTGGCTGTCTCTAACGTGTATCAAATAAGGATTACTTTGCATTCCGTTCTGAATGTGTCTTTTGCCATGTCTTCATTATCACTGTGATCTTAGTCTTGCAGAGGTGTACTGTATTAAAACCGATTTTAACTCATTACCTTAACCACAATTGACACAGTTGTGACTTCAGTTATCTTCTACAACGTAGTAGATCAGGAACAGGGGGATGAAGAATACACGAGTCTAGATTCTGATGAATTGTTGACGTCTTGCAATGACAAGTAGATGCCAAACAGAAGTGGAAAGAAGCTGTATGAGGGACAAGTGTGAGATTCATTTTGCCCAGAAAAGACTGTAATCCTGAAATGTTGCAGGGAAGTGTTCACACACGATGACTCCAACAGCTAAGACGGCTGTTTCAGCAAGTGGAACGAATGTGTTAACAAGAGTGTATGTCACTTGAAAAGTCCATCCACAAACGCTTCATTTAACACCAGTGTGTCTACTCCACGTCGCAAAGGTCTATATTCTGTCAGATGGTAAACAAGAAAAGAATATCTTGAAAAGAAAGGCGATTAGAGCGACGCAGGAAGAACCAGTGGTATGTTAATCCAGCAGATATAGTATGCAGAGTGGCTCGGCAGATAGCAGCCACGAAGCTGATTGTCTGGTCTGAAGGTTTTTTTTTTTTTAAAGGCGGGAATGTCAATTACATAAGCTGGGTCTGGCCAAAATATACACAAGAACATGTGGATGGCTTATGGCACACCGTGGTGATCAGACTTGTTTAGCTGGTGACCGATCTATCTTGTTAATGTGAAGGACACGATCATTACACTTGAACAATACAAGATGTAG
>CM065738.1:51294504-51297004 GCA_033310375.1 Conus canariensis | reverse complement strand
CACTAAATGGTGGACATTCCTCTTTGCGGCTGGAAGAATAACAAGACATGCATGGTCACTGAATTGCACGTATTCCTTTCTTCACGTAAGAAAAAGACTAAGTGGAGTCACTGAATGGCATAGTCTTCTTTGCCCATGAGAAAAGACAGACTTGGGATCACTAAATGGCGGACATTCCTCTTCGCACAGGAAGAATAACAGAATATATAAGGTCAGTGACTGGCAGGCATAGCTCTTTATGCAAAAAAACCGCGGGGTCACACTATGGTGAACGTTTGTCTCTGAATCCGAGAAAAGAGATATGTGCGATCACTGAATGGTGGCTATTTCTGTTTGCACGTGGAGCACAGAAATATGGGGTCACTGAATGTTGGAATTCCAACTTGCCCGTGAGACAAAAGCGTGTAGTTACTGAATCAGAATAAGTCCCTCTCTGAACGTGCAATGAAAAAAAATTACAGAACAAAACACTGACAGAAATTCTTCTCTGCGCCTGAAGGTTAAATACTTACAATTCAAACAATGACAGAGATTCCTCTCTGCTCGCAGGCCAAAAAGTTACGGAATCAAGTAATAACAGATATTTCTCTCTCGCACGTGGAAAAAAAAAGTGAAAGCCACTAAATCATAGAATGTTAGACTTGGAAAGTTTATCACCAGAACAAATACAGCTGTGTACAAAAAAGGTGTGACAATACGGATCACAATGCAACAAAAATATGAAGGACAGGCTCACTGTGGTAGGCACAGAAACCTCGTACCACCATACTGCATACACAGGCATAATCAGCCTGCATGAAGAGGAAATAAGCCACACATTGAATTACTTTATCATGTGAGATATGCAACCTTCACCCTCTCACCCACCACCCCCTTCCTAGCCTCCCCCTTCCTCTTCTCTGTTTGTTTGTGTGCGAGTGCGTGAGCGCACGCGCGCGCATCTCTCTCTCTCTCTCTCTCTCTCTCTCTCTCTCTCTCTCTGTATGTGTGTGTGTGTGTGTGTGTGTGTGTGTGTGTGTGTGTGTGTGTGTGTGTGGTGTGTGTGTGTGTGTGTGTGTGTGTGTGTGTGTGTGTGTGTGTACACGCATGCATTTCCTGTTGTAATAATCAAGCTCTTCTACTCTTCTGAAGGTCTTCTGCGTTTCAGCTTGAGGGAGGTTTTAAATAAACTCAAAATTTGCAATTACACAATGCTGGTTGTTATTACAATTCAGTAATAATCAAGCTCGCCTCTTTCTTTCTGTCTGTGCTGTTATGAGCAGACCAAGGTCAGTCACCTGACCACAGCAGGGTCAACACTGCCACTACTCGCACAAGCTGGCCACGAACTTCAATTGCAAAAAAAAAGGGAAGAGAAATGGATTTTGTTTTGAATTTGCATGGCAGAGAACCCAACTGAATTACGTGAGATTGTTTTGGCAAGTGATTTGGAATTAATTAACCAGATGAACAGTCGCCTAATATCCTCAACGATGAACAGACATTAATAAATCTTACACAAATGTTAGCGAACCGCCAAGAGAAACGTGGACAAACGAGTCACAAGACAAAACATGACGCGTTTCGACCGCTTAGGTCTTCTTCAGGCAAGATGCAAACAAATAGGACAATGAAAATGAACGAGCAACGCCTACCTTGCGCTGAAGCGATCAAAGCTTAGTGATTGCTCGTTCATTTTCATTGTCCTATGTGTTTGTTTCTTGCCCGAAGAAGACCTAGGAGGTCAAAACGCGTCGTGTTTTGTCTTGTGACTCGTTTGACTACGTTTTTCTTGGCGGTTCGCTAACATTTATTTAAGATTTGTTTAGATTTCCGCCTGCAGTCGTCTCACTTTGCAACTAGACATTAATATGATAACCCCTGCATTGAACTGTAGCTTCTGGACAACGTTGTATTGCGAATGCTTGGAATTACTAACACATTTTTTTTTTTAATGTGAGGGGGTGGAGTGGGGTGGTTTATGGTGGTCTCGACACATTGAACACGGGCATTTGTACGTCATAGTTAACTGGGTTTAAGAACGAGCTTGAAATACGGGTTGTCTATGTCTGTTGGGAGGTTAGTGCGTACCCATGAGCGTACGACTGCCCTCGAGTTGGCTGTTACTATAGACTGCAAGTATCTTAACAAATAACAATAACAAGAAGAAAAATCAGCAGCTGTAAAAATACAACCACAGCATAAACAGCAACAACAACAACAACAACTATAACACCACCACCACCACCACCACCACCACCATCACCACCACCACCACCAACAACAATAAAAATACTTAATGACATTGGCACTTTCCTACTAACTTCATCATACGTCTAAGAGACGAACCTGTCACATCTCTACCTTGAAATGCACACACTCATTCGCGCACAGAATTCTAAGAAATGCATTCTTGAGGTACACGTAATCAGAAAAAGCTCATTAACATCAATTCGCATGCCATCGCCTCAGCTATAGTAATTGTGTTGACAATGAACTGACATGTCGACTCTGTTGTAAT
>CM065738.1:51287004-51289504 GCA_033310375.1 Conus canariensis | reverse complement strand
ACGTCAGGGTTGGTGATGCAGCCCTCCTTGCACACCCCCACCAGCACGTTCGTCACGAAAAAGGGCAGCCAGCAGATGATGAACACCCCTACCACGATCCCTAACGTCTTGGCCGCTTTCTGCTCGCGTGCCAGCTTGGTCAGCTTCTTGCTGATGGCGAAGTGTCTCAGACGTTTGGTGATGTGCTTGGCTGGGCGGGGCGTGCCTCCCCCGTTGCCGTTGGAGACGTGGATCCGACTGCTGTGGCACGGAGACTCGCCGTCGCTGTCGCTGGTGGAACGCTCGAACTGCAGCGGAGTGGTGTTGCTGTTGCTGCTGCTCCCGCCGTTGCTGTGGTGTTGGTGTTGGTGCTGGTGGAGGTGGTGGGGATGGGGGTGGGGTGATGGCTGGGGGTGGTCTTCCTGACTTCTCAGCCCACCTCGGTGAATCCTCAAGGTCATGAGCTCCCCATCATCCCCTCTCAAGCCGTTGGTGGTGATCTTACACCCCGCCTTGATGCCTTCCGACTGGGCCAGGGCGGCGCGGTAGATCTTGGCGTAGACGAACATCATGATGAAGGTGGGCACGTAGAAGGAGATGAGCGAGGAAATGATGAGGTACCCGCTGTCCTCCGTGAAGAGACACTCGTGCTCCGGGAGATCCGTGGGCGTGACGGCCTTCCACCAGGCGATGGCCGGGAAGGAGATGCCTGCCGAACACAGCCACACCATGGTGATGAGCAGGCAGACCTTGGCGTTGGACATCTTGGTAGGGTAGGTGATGGGGCTGGTGATGGCCCAGTAGCGGTCCAGGCTGATGACGCACAGGTTCAGGATGGACGCCGTGGAGGCCAGCACATCCAAGGAGTGCCACAGGTCGCACCATTCCTGCCCGAAGAGCCACACCTCGTTGGTCATCTCGCGGCTGATGGCGAAAGGCATCACCACCCCGCCCACCATCACGTCCGCGATGGCCAGCGACACGATGAAGTAGTTGGTGACCGTGCGCAGGTACAGCTCCCGGAACACGGCCACGATGACCATGACGTTGCCCACGATCACCACCAGCGAGAACAGCGCCAGCATCACGCCCATCACCGGGTGCTTCAGCTCGTACAACGCGTCCTCACCCTCCGCGCTGAAGTTCCCGCTGACGTTGCCGGCCACCAAACTCGTGACGTTCTCAACAGACAACCATCTGACGTCAACAAACTCCCCCCGGCTGTCATCATTGTCGCTGTAATCCAGCGCAGACGCACTGAGCAGGTAACTGTCGTGTTCCGCTCCGTCGTCGCTGACATTTCGCCGCGTGTGCGAGAGAACGGTGGAGGCGTCCAGACGGCGCAGAAGACCCGTGCTCCCCGTCACCAGCCCCGTGACGTCAGACCGCAGGCTGGTGACGTCATCCGTGACGTCACTGCCGTTCCAGGGGTGGTGTAGGCCGGAAGGGGACCAGGCCCTGACGTCCTGCAGTGACGTTGTCAGGGGTGGAGTGACGGGGGACAGGCTGGACTCCTGCGGGCTGACCATCAACGTCACTGGACTCCAACCACTGCACACAGACACACACACAGCAAGACAACGGTTTTGAACAAGTGCGTGGGACTCATATGGGTCAAGGTTGCCAGATCACTCAAATGTTCGTTCGACTTTGGATTCGGTTTCAAATACCGAGGTTTACGTTTTTAATTACGATCATATCCGAGAGGCAAATCGTGTATGTATGTATATTTCCATGTATGTATGTATGTATGTATGTATGTATGTATGTATGTATGTATGTATGTATGTTGTATGTATGTTGTGTATGTATGTATGTATGTATGTATGTATGTATGTATGTATGCATGGACTCGCTGACAATGAGAACGCGAGATGAATAGAGAAGAATAAGGGGAAAGAGAGACGAGGAGAGAGGAGAAGAGAGAGAGAGAGAGGAGGAGAGAGAGAGAGAGAGGAGAGGAGGGGGGGGATGGAACAGAAAAAAATGTCACTCTTTTAAAACATACCTTTCTGGACCACGACTGTGTCTGTTGTTGGTGTTTTGAACATTTATGGACAAGGTTGCATAATTGTAGTTATCACAAAGTTTGCAATAAAAATGATTGATATGCATGTATGTATGTCTCTCTCTCTCTCTCTCTCTCTCTCTCTCTCTCTCTATATATATATATATATATATATATAGTGTATGTGTGTGTGTAAGCATGTATGAATAATATATTTACACGGACAGACTGACAGACAGATACACAGAGACATAGATACATAGGTATAGATAAATAGACAGACAGACAGACAGACACACAGACAGAAGGATAGAGAGACACACAGACACACAGACACACAGGTGGAGGGAGGTAGTGAGGAAGAGATCAGTAGCAGACTGAAAGCAAAGGAGACAAAAAAAAAAATTCAGGATTAAGGAAAAAATACCTCATGGTAGGAAACTGACCGAAATAAAGAATATAAAAAAGGGGGAAAAAAAATTAGTCGCGTTTTGAAGAGGCATAGCAAACACA
>CM065738.1:51256685-51259404 GCA_033310375.1 Conus canariensis | reverse complement strand
CACACACACACACACACACACACAACACACACACACACAACACAAACACACAACACACACACACACACACACACACAACACACACACACACACACACACACACACACCACACACACACACACACACACACCACACATAAACACACACACACACACACACACACACACACACACACACACCACACACACACACACACACACAACCACGCACACACATTTTGCTTCAAAACTGTATTTAACTTTACATTTCAATTCCGTCCAAACCCCCCCCCCCCACCCCCCCTCCCCGCACACCGCTTCTTCTTCGCACCTCCCCGTCTACCTATTCTTCATCCCCTGCTACGTCTTGATCAATTTCATTCCATTTACGTAAATATCTTAAGGGAACGGAGCACACACACACACACACACACACACCCCACACACACACACACACCACACACACACACACACACACACACTACACACACAACAACACACACACACACACACACACACACACACACACACACACCACACACACTCACACTCACACCACACACACACACACACACCACACACACACACACACTCACACTCACACCACACACAACACACACACACACACACACACACAACATTCTATTGCGTCTTACATTTGTCTATTCCGTTTTGTCGTTTTCCTTTTTTTTTGTCGCTTATTCCCCCCCCCCAACCCCCCCCCCCCCCCCCCCACACACACACACACACACACTCTACCCTTCCAAGGTCCCTACATAACCGAAGGCATCATTCATGCTGCATGTTCTGGTTTATTTACTGACATTCCTTCTTCTTTCTTACTTTCGTTTATTCTTCTTATTGACTCTTTCTTTTTCTTTCTTATTTCCTTCCTTTCTTTCTTTCTTTTTTTCTTTCTTCCTTCTTTCTTTCCTTCTTTCTTTTTCTTCCCCTTCTTTCTTTCCTTCTTTCTGTATTTCTTTTTCTTTCTTTTTTTCCCTCTCTCTCTCTCTCTCTCTCTCCTCTCTCTCTCTCTCTCTCCTCTCTCTCTCTTCTTTTCCTTTCCTTTACTTATAACCGTTTTCGTGAGATAGAAAGCATAGCTTTATAACGCTAGTTTCTGAGACGAAACAAAACAAAACAGAAAAAAAAAAAAAACAAACAAAAAAAAACAAAAAAACATGGATATTGGACGAAAAGGGAAAGCTTCTAATAGTCAGGGTAAGAGACCGTCGTTTGTGCACGTGTGTGTGTGTGTGTGTGTGTGTGTGTGTGTGTGTGTGTGTGTGTGTGTGTGTGTGTGTGTTGTGTGTGTGTGTGTTGTGTGTGTGTGTGGTTATGTGTGTGTGTGTGTGTGTGTTGTGTGTGTGTGTGTGTGTTGTGTGTGTGTGTGTGTGTGTGTGTGTGTGTGTGTGTGTGTGTGTGTGTGTGTTGTGTGGTCGGTCTGTCTGGCTGTGAAAGAAGTCAAGTTAAACAAGAAACATTTTCTTCGCTTCTTCCTGCACCCTTTAAAAGCAGTTTGTCTGAGTGTTTGTTCCTTGTCCTTTACAGTCGCTCTCACTCTCTGTCTGTTTTGTCTGTCTGTCTGTCTGTCGCTGTCTCTCTGTCTCCTCTCTCTCTCTCTCTCTCTCTCTCTCTCTCTCTCTCTCTTTCTCTTCTCTCTCTCTCTCTCTCTCTCTCTCTCTCTCTCTCTCTCTCTCTCTCTCTCTCTCTCTCTCTCTCTGTGGATGTCTGTCTATTTGTCTGTTTCTGTATGTCTCTCTCTCACACACATAGACACACACACGCGTGCGCACGCGCACTTGCGCGCGCGCGCGCGCGCACATACACACACACATACACAAAACACGCACGCACGCACACACGCACACGCACACACACCACACACACACACACACACACAACACACGCACGCACACACACCACACACACACACACCACACACACACACACACACACAACACACACACACACAGAGTCTCACTTCACTCCCCCCCCCCTTCTCTCTCTCACTCCATATCTATCTGTCTGTCTGTCTGTCTGTTTTCTTCGTGTCTGTCCTTTTTTTTTCTGTCTGTGTATCTGTTTATCTCTCTACTATCTCTCTACTATCTCTCTACTTACATGTGCATCTGTCTATCTCTCTACTATCTCTCTACTATCTCTCTATTTACATGTGTATCTGTCTATCTCTCTACTTACAAGGAAAAACATGTCGGATCACAGGTTCCCATGGAGTATCTGATGCATCCTAAACTTTCGCCAGGCTCCCGACATACGAGAAGAAAAAAGATAAGTACATAAAAATAAACGTAGTAGAACACTACCTCTAACATCCACAAAAACAAACAAAGACAACAGCAGTTACAACAACAACAAGAATAACAACAACAACAATAACAACAACAACAACAACAACAACAGCAACAGCAACAACGACAATAAATTACAAATAAACATGATCAGCAACAACACCTATAAAGAGAGAGAGAGAGAGAGAGAGAGAGAGAGAGAGAGAGAGAGAGAGAGAGAGAAGAGAGAGAGAAGAGAGAGAGCTCAGAACTCAGAAAACGTTTATTCGATCAAGGATTGAGATGTTGAGAGAGAGAGAGAGAGAGAGGAGAGAGAGAGAGGAGGAGAGAGAGAGAGAGAGAGAGAGAGAGAGAGAGAGAGAGAGAGAGAGAGAGAGAGAGAGAGTTTCAGCGCGTAAGAACAAGAAGAAAATCACTGTGTTGCCAAAC
>CM065738.1:51236685-51239185 GCA_033310375.1 Conus canariensis | reverse complement strand
ATTCCGGCCCCCACCTTCCCTTTCAATACCCCACTGACCCTCCTCTTTCAATTTGTTCTCGCCACTACCCTTTCTTAGCACTCTAACCCTATTTTCCCCCTTTCTTTTATTTAACTTTACAAATACCCATTTCCATCCCCGAAAACGAACAAAATAATTGAAAAGTTCGCTGAAAATAAAAGACTTTCATGAAGTCAAAAACCACCTGAATGATAACAGAACCTTGAAAGCTAGGCTTACGTTTAAAACGGTAGGGGGTACGACAAGAAATCTCGTCTCTAATAAGAGTGTTCAGAATGTTTTCAAGTTCCTCCAAAAGGAAATGTAGCAGATCGATCTAGCACGCGACTGTGAACAGACAAGAAACAGAAAGAGAAAAAAAAACAAACTCTAAGAAAGAAATCTTGAATGAAACGGGGAACCGTACACTGCAGCCCACAAACAAAGAGAGTAATTCTTGCTGCCACGATTCCACAAAACTACACGCCCTTATCTCCTGATTCAAACGAATGTCTGCCTACGACACACGAATCGCCAGACAGAAATGACAACGCAGAGCACACAGCACAAACAAGGAGACACCCCCCCCCCCCCCAAAAAAAAAAAAAAAAAAAAAAAAAAGGGTGGGGGGGGGGGTGGGGGGGGGTGGCGGAATAGCTCAGTTGGTAGAGCACTGGACTCGTGATCCTGGGGGTTGCGGGTTCGAATTTCGGTACAGGGCGATTTTTCCCTCGGAGTTCACATTGGTTCTGACTCCATTCCCCATACAGTCCTTCCTATGAGACTATAAACCGAGGTTCCGTGTGTGAACGCACGCATAACATCTTGCACACACGTCAAATCCCATCACCAACTTTCGGAAGAGAAGGCCAGTTTGGCCGTTGGTATGGATGACACGTTACACATAGCATGCACCTTCCCGGAAGATGGAGTATGGCTGCCTTAATGGCGGGATACAAAAACGGTCATACACACAAAACTCCACTGCCTGTCTATACAGGAGAGTGTCCGCAGGAGTATCAGCCTGCGTACGCAGAAAGAAAAGAAAGAAAAGAAAAATCCCTCCCAAAAGGACGTTCCAGACATGCCTATGTACCCTGGTCCTGCCACATCGACACAGCAACAGCAACTGGAGAAATGAACAAGCACAGATTAACATTCATTCAAAACTGGCACAGCCTTTTTTTCCATACTGAATATAGTGAAATGAACGAGCACAGATTAACATTCATTCAAAACTGGCACAGCCTTTTTTCCATATTGAATATAGTCAGACAACCACAGGGACGTGTGTTGGATTGTATATGAAAGGAACCTTCAAGAGTCTGGGAACAGTAAACAGTAAATAACAAGCAAGCGGGATAACTCTTGCTCCCATGATGAAATGAATACACCCCCTGCAACTCCAAACGAATCATTATATTGTATATTATATTATACTGGGTATTTATATAGCGCCTATCTCGGTCACAGACCAAGCTCTAAGCGCTTTACAATAAACACACTACCTCACTCACTCAACGGGCTGCCTACCCAGGTAGAGCCGGCCGAAGAGCAGCCTACTGGCGCTCATTCAGTCGTTTCCCGTGCCATTCAAATATCAGTCACTCATTTTCATTTATCTCATTTATTCCTCCAGTTTCTCACATAGGATGCATGTGATGTTTTATACGTGTCCTCCATTTCCACCGGTACACGATGGCACACGATAACAGTAAGTGACAGTTTTTGTGGCTTGGTAAGAAATACCAGGCGGCTATCTTCAATCTACATCAATTTTGCCAGGGCAGCGGGAACCCCCTTGCTCTTTTCGATTTTCAACTGCCGTAGGTTTTTTAACGTGTGCAGGGGGCCAGGAAGGCACGGGGGTCTGACTCCTTTATAGTCCCCATCCGATGGACTTGGACGTTCAGTTCGATTTGTCATTCAAACTGGGAAAGAAAGGGCAAGAAAGGCAGGGCTCGAACCCACGCACTTCTCACACGTTGGATTGGAACGTCTTAACCACTCTGCCACCTTTCTTCCTGATTCACCTAAATGAAAGAAAAAAAAGAAAGAAAGAAAAGAAATGTCGGTAGGTTCCTTGAATGCAGTAACGTGTATCCATCTACAAATTGTGACAGATATTCCAGCCCCTACCCAATCCGCACATATCTTGGTAAAGAATTGCTCCTAAACACAAGCGAGCAGTCAGGTATTAGTGTAGGATGTCTAAACTAACTTTGAATGACGCATAGGCTTCATTTGGTGCATCAGATGGACACGTAAAAAAAGTTGAAATGGATGCGCGCGCGCGCGCACACACACACACACACCACACACACCCTGAGAAAAAAAAAAAAAAAAAGAGAGAGAGAGAGAGAGAGAGAGAGACAGACAGACAGACAGACAGACAGAGACAGAGAGAGACAGAGAGAGACAGAGACAGAGAGAAAGAGAGAGGCCATTTTAAAGTCAGCACTGTCTAACCCATTCACGTCGGCGTTCTGGTCAACTGTCA
>CM065738.1:51229185-51231685 GCA_033310375.1 Conus canariensis | reverse complement strand
GTGTGTGTGTGTGTGTGTGTGTGTGTGTGTGTGTGTGTGTGTGTGTGTGTGTGTCGTGTGTTGTGTGTGTGTGTGCGTGTGTGTGTGGTGCTGTGTGTCGTGTGTGTGTGTGTGGTGTGTGTGTGTGTGCGTGTGCGTGGTGATGTCGTGTGTGTGTGTGTGTGTGTTGTGTGTGTGTTGTGTATGTGTGTGTGTGTGTGTGTGTGTGTGTGTGTGTGTGTGTGTGGTGTGTGTGTGTGTTGTGTCTGTGTCTGTGTGTCTGTGTGGCGGGTGTACTCCGTTAAGTCAAGGATGACAGGAGAGGAGAAGGGGTTGATGGGAGAGCGGAGTGGGCAACACAATTAAAACGAGGGTGATAGAGAGCAGGGAGTGGGTGGTAGAGGTGGAGAACATCGTTAAGACAAGGGTAATAGGAGAGCAGGGGGGGGGGGGGTGTGGGGTGGGGGGATGGGGTGGAGAACATCGTTAAGATGAGGGTGATAGAGAGCAGGGGGTGGGGGTGGGGGTGGAGAACATAGTTAAGACGATGGTGATATAAAGCAGGGTGGGGTGGGGGGGGGGCATAGTTAAGACGAGGGTGATAGGAAGGCAGGGGGTGGGGGTGGGGGTGGAGAACATCGTTAAGACGAGGTGATAGAGAGCAGGGGGGGGGGTGGGGTGGAACATCGTTAAGACGAGGGTGTTAGGAGGCAGGGGGTGGGGGGGGAGGGGAGAACATCGTTAAGACGAGGGTGATAGGAAGGCAGGGGGATGGGGGTGGGGGTGGAGAACATCGGTTAAGACGAGGGTGATAGAGAGCAAGGGGGGTGGGGGGGGGGGGGGGGGGGGAGAACATCGTTAAGACGAGGGTGATAGAGAGCAGGGGTGGGGGTGGGGGTGGGGGTGGAGTGGAACATCATTAAGACTAGGGTGTTAGGAGAGCAGGGTATGGGGGGTGGAGGTGGAGAACATCGTTAAGACGAGGGTGATAGGGGAGAAGGGGGTGGGGGTGGGGCGTGGAGAACATCGTTCAGACATGGTGATAGGAGAGCAGGGGGTGGAGGTGGGGTGGGGGGTGGGGGTGGAGAACATCGTTAAGACAATGGTGATATAAGCAGGGGGGAGGGGGGGGGCATAGTTAAGAGGTTAAGGTGATAGAAGAGCAGGGGGTGGGGTGTAGGGGGTGGAGAACATCGTTAAGACGATGGTGATGTAAAGCAGGGGGGGGAGGGGGGGCATAGTTAAGAGAGGGTGATAGGAGAGCAGGGGGTGGGGGTGGGGGTGGAGAACATCGTTAAGACGAGGTGATAGGAGAGGGGGGGGGGGGGGAACATCGTTAGACGATGGTGATAGGAGAGCAGGGGGTAGGTGGGGGGGGGGTGGGGTGGAGAACATCGTTAAGACAATGGTGATATAAAGCAGGGGGGAGGGGGGGGGGCATAGTTAAGAGGTTAAGGTGATAGAAGAGCAGGGGGTGGGGTGTAGGGGGTGGAGAACATCGTTAAGACGATGGTGATATAAAGCAGGGGGGGGGGGCATAGTTAAGACGAGGGTGATAGGAGAGCAGGGGGTGGGGGGTGGGGGTGGAGAACATCGTTAAGACGAGGGTGATAGGGGAGAAGGGGGTGGGGGTGGGGCGTGGAGAACATCGTTCAGACGATGGTGATAGGAGAGCAGGGGGTGGAGGGTGGGGGTGGGGGGTGGGGGTGGAGAACATCGTTAAGACAATGGTGATATAAAGCAGGGGGGAGGGGGGGGGCATAGTTAAGAGGTTAAGGTGATAGAAGAGCAGGGGGTGGGGTGTAGGGGGTGGAGAACATCGTTAAGACGATGGTGATATAAAGCAGGGGGGGGAGGGGGGCATAGTTAAGACGAGGGTGATAGGAGAGCAGGGGTGGGGGGTGGGGGTGGAGAACATCGTTAAGACGAGGGTGATAGGGGAGAAGGGGGTGGGGGTGGGGCGTGGAGAACATCGTTCAGACGATGGTGATAGGAGAGCAGGGGGTGGAGGGTGGGGGTGGGGGGTGGGGGTGGAGAACATCGTTAAGACGAGGGTGATATAAAGCAGGGAGGGTGGGGGGTGGGCATAGTTAAGACGAGGGTTATAGGAGAGCTGGTACAGGGATGGAGGAGAATGCCTTTAAGACAAGGGTGATCGGAGGGGACCTGAGGAAATGGCTAGGACAGCCGAGCTGGCAGAGCGCCCGTCTCCTGATCCTTATGATCCCCGGGTTACGGGTTCGAACCTCCAAAAACATGAACTGAAATGACTTGACCAAACACAGTGTAAGATTAAGCATTGAAATATTTGGGAAACTGTTGTTGATGTACTGGGAAGAATGCATTTAACTACCATCATTTATTTTTAAAGTGTCAGTTACAATTAGATAAAACAGCATGTCGCACAATAGGCAGCTGTACATGCGTAATAAGGATTAAAGCTATCAGACTCAAAACAACTCAAAAATCGGATAATACGGCTTTTTTTACTTGATGTCTTGTTCCGACCTTATCCGAAACG
>CM065738.1:51221685-51224185 GCA_033310375.1 Conus canariensis | reverse complement strand
CCTGTGACGTTATTGTTAAAAGGACATGAATGATGTGACGTTACTGTTAACAGGACTTGAATATTGTAACGTCTTATTTACATAAGTTGAACGCAGTGACTTCATTGTTTACAGAACATAATTGCTGTGATGTTATTGCTTACAAAAATTAGAACAATCTATTAAGAAATATCTTGTCATGAAATACAAAAAAATTCTACAGATAGAAACCTCAGTATTTTGTACATTCCGTACCCTGTAAAAGAAAAGAAGGGAAGGAACTATGTCATCGTGTGCTTGCAATTACTTCCCTGGTTGTAAATTAATTGTGTTTCCACCCATCTGACAGGTGGTTAAAGAAGATGACAAAAAAGAAAAAAAATCCTGCCTACCAACTGCATTTGTCTTCCCATGTCTCAGTAAACCCACCATTTTCTTCTGTGACTTACGCCTAATACAAATCCAGATGAAAGCGATAATTCAGAATCAGCATAATAGAAAAAAAAGGTCAGCGCTGTCTTGAAAACCCTTCTACATTTGAACTGGTCAAGACTGGTACAGGCTAGCATAATTTTGGAATTTTGAATTTTGCAATTACTTCTCCTGCTGGTCGTAAAAAAAAAATGTTTCCATCCATTAACTGGCTCACAAGGGTTTTAACAAACTGATGTCAATAAATAAAAATCTTACCTGCCGATCACATTTGTCTCCCCATGTTACGGTAAACACATCGTTTCCATCTGTGCTTTCACACCTGATGCAAATCTGGATGAAAGCGCTGATTCAGACTCTATTCATGCCAGAAAAATGGTCAGTGCTGTCTCGAAAACTCTTCTACATTCGAATTGGTCCAGACTGTCTCAGGCTGACATAGTTTGGGAATGCCTCCAACGAAGAGCGACGGCAATCCAGAGGTTAAACCAAGTCAGCAGGCCTGACAAATACGAAAGGACAGGTAAGGTGTAGCGAACTGTGAGAAAAGACTTACGGGACAAGGCGTCGTAGCGCTGCTTGCAATGGTTTGGCCAGTCTCATCAGCTGGACAGTGGAGCGTTGCTTTGTGTTTTGCTTGGCCTCAGTGGTCAGCGGCATTAACTGTACGTTTGACTCGCTGACCACACAGTCTCCCTATACCACCCTTGTGCTGCGTGTAGCAGGTTTTTTTGTGTTTGTGTGTTCGTTGGGTTTTACTTTCTTTTTCCTTCTTTTTTTTCTTACCTCCTTTCTTCTCATCTGTCTGTGTCTGTTTGTCTCTCTCTCTCTCTCTCTCTGATGTATCGTCGTTCGGCACAAAGACACTGGCATGGCTCTGTCTGCCACGGGAATTTTTTTTTTTTTTACTGCCATACCTTTGATTATATGTTTGTCTGTCTGTCTGTCTGTCTGCCCACCAGATTATGTAAAAGGACTGAAAGGGAAACGAACAAACGACAATAAAAACAGCACAATTCAGTGGCTTGCGCACACGCACACACCTGGGTGCAATTTCCACAAAACATGTACGACGTGACAATATCTTTTACACAAGGTGGACGTTCTAATGTTAATGTTTACACAGCATGAACAATATATATAACGTTATCGTTTACACAATTTGTCCTCTGTGACATTATTCTTTGTGACATTATTCTTAATAGGACATAAATACTCTAACGTTTTGTTTACATAACTTGAACGCTGTGTCTTAATTATTTACAGAACATGATTGCTGCGATGCTATTGCTTACCAAAATCAGAACAATCTATTAAGAAAGATATTGTCATGAAATATCAAAACTTCCTGAAATCAGAAACCTCAACAGTTTCTATATTTCTTACGCCATAAAAGAAAAGAAGGGAAGGAACTATGTCAGCCTGTGCCTGCAGTTACTTCTCCTGATTGTAAAAAAAAAAAAAGTTTCCACCCATCAATTGACTGGCTCACAAGGGTTTACAAAAAAATGATGACAATAAAGAAAAAAAAAAAACAACCTTACCTGCCGATCACATTTGTCTCCCCGTGTTACGTTAAACACATCATTTCCATCTGTACTTTCACACCTGACGCAAATCTGGATGAAAGCGCCGACTCAGAATCTGTTCATGCCAAAAAATGGTCAGCGCTGTCTAGAAACCTGTCTACATTTGAATTGGTCCAGACTGTCTCAGGCTGGCATAGCTTTGGAATGCCTCCAACGAAGAGCGACGGCAATCCAGAGGTGAAACCAAGTCAGCAGGCTTGACAAATACGAAAGGACAGGTAAAGTGTAGCGAACTGTAAAAAAGACTTACGCGACAACGCGTAGCGCTGCTGCAGTTGTTTCCCTTGTCCCATCAGCTGGACAACAGAGCGTGGCTTGGTGTTTGCTTTGCTTGCCTCATTGGACTGTGGCATTAACGTCACGTTTGACTTGCTTACCACACAGCCTGTGTCTCCTACCCTTTTGCTGAGTGTTGCAGGTAGGTTTGTGTTTTGTTGGGGTTTACTTACTGTTTGTTTCTTTCTTTCTTTGTTTTTTCTTCTTCTTCTTCTTCTTCTTCT
>CM065738.1:51196685-51211685 GCA_033310375.1 Conus canariensis | reverse complement strand
ACCTCGGTTATAGTCTCATTCGAAGGGCTGTATGGGAAATAAGAGTCAGAACCAATGTTAACTCCGATGGAAAAAAAAAACCCTGTACCGAAACGGTCCGGAGGAGATTCGAACCCGCAACCCCAAGATTACGAGTCCGGCGCTCTACCACTGAGCTATTTCGGCCCCCCATCATGAACAAAAATATACAGCATGTGTAAAATGTATGCACCTAAATATGTCAACATGTTCCACAACACGTCCATGCGTACATAGACGTACACAGCGTATATAAATGACACGCCAACACATTTACCACAATTCCCTTTGCAGTTCAAAGCTCTTACAGTCAGAGAGGAGGGAGAAAAGGAGATGCAGGTATATGAAAGATGGGGATGGGGGTGTAGGGGAGACGGGATGGTGGGCGTGGGGGTGGGAGGGGTGGGAAGGGTGGAAGGGGTAAATATTGCTTGTAGCACCGCTGACACTGATAGGCTTCAAAATGATAACAGAGATAGAATGACGTGCGTTATGTTGTTGTGTGCGTTAATATGCCAGCTGGACATAGATATCTCAGTTAATTAATCGTCACATCCGAAAGACTTGTGACTCAGTTGTATGTGTTAAGTTTGAGTAAAACGAAAGAAAGAAAGAAAGAGAAAAAGAAATGATAAAGAGAAAGAAGAAAAGAGGTAGTTGAGAGAAGTAAAAGAGAAAGAAAGAATAGGATAGAACAGAAGAAAGAAAAGACAAGAAAAAAGAGAAGAAAGAGAGAAAGAAGAAAAACAAAGAGAGAAAGAAAGAGAAAAGAAAGAAAGAAAGAGCTTAGAAAAAAAGAAAGAAAGAAAGAGAAAAAAGAAAAGAAAGAAAGAAAGAGCAAAAAGAAAGAAAGAAAGAAAAAAGAAAGAAAAGAAAAGAAAGAAAGAAAAAAGAAAGCAGGTAGAAGAAGAAAGAAAAAAGAAAGAAAGAGAAAAGAAAGGAAAAGAAAGAAAGAAGAAAGAAAAGAAAGAAAGAAGAAGAAAGAAAGAAAGAAGAAAGAAAGAAGAAAGAGAGAAAGAAAGAGAATAGAAAGAAAGAAAGAAGAGAAAGAAACGACGAAAGACAAAAAAAGTCAGTGAGAAAAGAAAATGGAAAGAAAAAAAAAAAAGTAGGAAGAATTAAGAAAAGAAAAAAAAAAATGAAAAGAAAGAAAAAGAAAAAAAGAGAAGAAAAACAAACAAAGAACAGAAGGAAGAAGAAAGAAAGAAAGAGAGAAGAAAGTAAAACAAGGAAAGAAAGATAGAAAGAAAGAAAGAAGAAAGAAGGAAAGAAAGAAAGAAAGAAAGAAAGAAAAGAAAAGAAAAGACAAAAAAGTGAGAAAAGCGAAAAAAGGAGAGGACACAACAACAACAACAACAACAACAACAACAACAACAACAACAGCAACAACAACAACAACAACAACAACAACAACGACAACGACGACGACAACAACAAATCGATACATCAGAGAATCGAACCAAGGGCGGCCCAGGGCTTTAATTTAAACTACGCAAGCAGTTACATTTTACCACTAAGCCACCAGTGCCTTGGAAGACAGAGTTAGTCAGACACGGGGACGGGGAACAGACGATGGAACTCGACAGACTCAGCCGTGACAGTTTGGGAATGCAGAATGTTGAAGCGAGGTGCCAGCCAGTGCGTCCGAAGTCCTGAGCGAGTAGAGAGAGTGATTCCACGGCTGCATTCAAGAAACTGGTCCGGTAGGGGGGTGTTTTGACATGGGGCGTGTCAAAATACATGGCGCGGGCACGGTAATTTTGGTCTCTGCGTGTCGCCACAAATAGTGCAAAAAAACACAACAAAAAAAAAGACCCATGAGGCGGAACAGCACAACCCTTTCGCCTGTCGATCTGTCTGTGTGTCTGTGTGTCTGTCTGTGTGTCTGTTTATTTGTCTGCAGAGAGAGAGAGAGAGAGAGAGAGAGACAGACAGACAGACAGACAGACAGACAGACAGACAGACAGAGACAAACATAAAGAGAGAGAGACAGAGGAAAACAGACAGTGAGTCAGTCAGACAAACAGACAAACAGACAGACAGAGTGGCGAGCGCGGTTGTACGCACACACACACACACACACACACACACACACACACACACACACACACACACACACACACACACACACACCACATGCGCGCGCGCACGCGCACGCGCGCAGTCGATTTTATTTTCTTGCACTTCTTTGAACTTCCATACAAAGAGAGAGAGAGAGAGAGAGAGAGAGAGAGAGAGAGAGAGAGAGAGAGAGAGAGAGAGAGAGAGAGAGAGAGAGAGAGAGAGAAGAGGCGGAACGAAACGAAACAAAATGAAATTTTATTTTACTAGGCTAATGAGGGAAGCAAACATGTGTTTGTGGTGGTGGTTGTTGTTGTTGTTGTTGTTGTTGTTCCAACCCTAGGGCAAAGAGAGAGAAAGAGAGAGAGAGAGAGACAGACAGACAGACAGACAGACAGACAGACAGAGACAAATACAAGGACAGAGACAGTGAGAGAGATAGAGAGAGACAGAGACAGTGAGAGACAGAGACAGAGAGACACACAGAGAGACTTACCCACCCTAAACTCCCCTCCATTACGCACACACACACACACACACACACACACACACACACACACACACACACACACACACACGCACCACACAACACACACACACATACACATACACACACACACACACACACACATACACCCACATCCACCCACCCACACACGCACGCACACACACACACACACACACACACGTACGCACGCATGCACGCACGCACGCACGCACGCACGCACGGACGCACACACACACACACACACACACACACACACACACGTGCACGCTCTCGCTCTTGCACTACTGGTCATCTGCCCAGCAAACCGGTAGCCAATCTCCCCAGAGGATTAGGGCCACAGACACAGAGCCATTTGCACTGTCTGTGGTTATGACACGAAAATCCTCGGACCTTGGCAAGTACAAGCCGACGTCTCTCCTTCAACAAAAACTTGCATACTGCTGCTCCCTTTTCTAGAATTCTCTCCCCCTCCCCATCCCCCACCCCTACCCCCTCCCAACCCGTACACACACTTTTCTCCGTCCACCACCTCCTCCACCCCTCCCCTCTCTCCCCCCCCCCCCCCCCATCCTCCTCCTCCTCCTCCCTGCGTTTTCATCTCATCCACTCAGCACCCTCCCCCCTCCCCTCCCCTCCCCCTTCCCCGCCCATTTCTTCTTTTTCTCCCCCCCCCCCCCCCTCCCATCTCAGCTTCCTTCGAGAGTGCGAGACATGGACATGCTGTGTAATCTCGCCACCCCACTTTTTTTTTCTCCATCGGATTTCACCACTGTTCTAAAGGCCTTGACACACACGTCAGGTATCACAGGGACTGACAGGGTTTTCTGAAGGGTGTTTATACTTCTGTTCGTGTCTGATATATAACGGGCATGTCCGTGAAAGGCATGACGAGTCTTCTTTTTCTTCTTCTTCTTCTTCTTCTTCTTCTTCTTCTTCTTCTTCTTCTTCTTCTTCTTCTTCTTCACTCAGACAAGAACCCCAGAGGCACTGACGAAGGCTGCTGTACGGCGGAGGCCCTCCAGTGATCCATAAAGCTTTTCCCTCATCGGTGTGTTGGCAGGCCAGATCTCACTGCCCTTAGCTTTTCATGTGTGGGACAGTCCTGCAGGAAGTGTTCCACTGTCATTGGGGGGTGTACCGCATGGGCAACTTGAAGACTCGTCAATGTGGAATTTTTTGACCATGTGATGTCTCAGTCTGGAGTGCCCTGTCCTCAGTCTCACAATGCTATGACGAGGTATGATTAAAGCTGTTGTTAAATCTTGCTGTTTGTTTTACGGAGTTTTGGTCAACTGTGTCTCGCTTTGATGGGACCGACTGCCGATGAATTCTAACGGTTTTCGAGTATATGAGACGTTATGATCAGTGTAGGTTTCTGTCTGGCTGGAAGTTTTCTTTCTCATTTGGATCTCTCTCTCTCTCTCTCTCTTCTCTCTCTCTCTCTCTCTCTCTCTCTCTCTCTCTCTCCTCTCTCTCTCTCTCTCTCTCTCTCTCTCTCTCTCTTTCTCTCTCTTTTTTTCTGTCTGTCTCTCTCTGTGTCTCTCTTATAATTTTAAGAGATATCTGAATGAACATTATTATTCATCGCATGTGGAAGAGATCAGTAAGATACAATGTCATCATTTGATTGAGTGGATGGTCGAGTCAGTTTTAAGATTTTTTTTTAACCTTACTGCATTACTACTGCGCGTGAGGACATAAGGAAATGTTACGAATTTATTTGTTTTTGTTAACCTTTGATTTGATAGACACTAGGAATGAAAGTGTACTATTTGTTTGCAGGAAAGGAAGAGGGAAATGTTATGGTTCTGTTATCTTCCCCCCTTGTCAAAAGACCTCTTTGGTAATGACAATAAACTATCAAAGTGTCATAGTGTCTAAAGTCTCTCCCCTCTCTCTCTCTCTCTCTCTCTCTCTCTCTCTCTGTGTGTGTGTGTGTGTGTGTGTGTGTGTGTGTGTGTTGTGTGTGTGTGTGTGCGTGTTCTGTAATACCTTGCTATTTAAACGGTGCGGAGGGAGCGAGGATGATAGGGAGGGGGGGGGGGGGGAGGAGCAGAGTACGGACGGTCTAGGGTTAGGATGACGGATGTTAGGGTTAGGGTTATGCTGAGGGCTTGGTTATAGAATTAGTGTTAAGGTTAGCGTTAATGGCCCAGGGTTATAGAATTAGTGTTAAGGTTAGCGTTAATGGCCCAGGGTCAGTATTAGGAGTAGGGTTAGGGTCCGAGTTAAGATTAGGGTTTTGGAAGGGTTAGGAGGACTAGGGTTACAATTATGCTTAGGGTTAGGGTTAAGGTCAAAGGTTAGGGTTGAAGGTTTAGGGTTAATGGTAGGGGTAGGGTCAGAGGTAGCGTCAGAGTTAGGGTCAGAGTCAGGGTCAGAGTTAGGGTCAGAGTTAGGGTCAGAGTTAGGGTCAAAGTTAGGGTCAGAGTCAGGGTCAGCGTCAGGGTCAGAGTCAGGGTCAGAGTTAGGTCAGAGTCAGGGTCAGAGTTAGGGTCAGAGTTAGGGTGAGAGTCAGGGTCAGAGTCAGGGTCAGCGTTAGGGTCAAAGTTAGGGTCAGAGTCAGGGTCAGAGCTAGGGTCAGAGTTAGGGTCAAAGTTAGGGTCAGAGTCAAGGTCAGGGTTAGGGTCAGAGTTAGGGTCAGAGTCAGGGTCAGAGTTAGGGGCAGAGTCAGGGTCAGGGTCAGAGTTAGGGTCAGAGTTAGGGTCAGAGTCAGGGTCAGAGTTAGGGTCACAGTCAGGGTCAGAGTTAGGGTCAGAGTTAGGGTCACAGTCAGAGTCAGAGTCAGGGTCAGAGTTAGGGTCACAGTCAGGGTCAGAGTTAGGGTCAGGGTTATGTAAGGATCACGCAGAGGAAGCAAATGCAAAAGTGTTTGTGTCTATGTTTGCGTGTCTGTTTGTTTGCTTGTTCTCTCTGTGGATGAAGTTCGTGACTATGCTGGTCTTTCAGACCATTATGTTGTTGTGTGTAGTTTGAAGATCTCCAGACCCCCTCCTCGGAAAAGACTTGTTACGTCTAGGAACATGAAAGCATTGTGTGTGGCTGTTTTTGACCAAGAGGTCAAGAGTTTTGCTCAGGGCATGCGTAAGCAGCAAAGCAATGCAGATGTCACACAATTAGTTGAAGTGCTTAACGATGGCCTTCGGGAAATCCTGGACCGACACGCGCCTGCAGTGACTAGGTGTGTTACTGACCGTCCCTCAGCTCCTTGGCTCTCCGAGGACGTGAGAGCTGCTCGACGTCAACGCCGGCGCAGCGAGAGACGCTGGAGAAAGAGCCGATTGACCATCCACCGCCAGATCTTTGCAGCGAACAGGTGTGAGGCAGGGGACTGCCTCCAGGATGCCAGAGAGTCATACTACCGTGATAAAGTTGACTCTTGTTCTTCATCAAAGCAGTTGTTTTCTCTTTCACGTGAACTACTTGGCAAACAAAAGAAATTAAGTTTGCCCACGAACATTCCTCCTTCTCAAATCTCTCAACAATTTAGTGAATTCTTTGTTGATAAAATCAAAACCATCCGTGACAATCTTGATGCAAATCCTTCCCAACCAATTCTTTACGATAAATACTGTGGACCACCTTTTTGTACTTTTAATCCTGTGGATGAAAAACTGATCGGGGATCTCATAAGTGAATCCTCCAGCAAAAGTTGTGTCCTTGACCCCATCCCTACTTCCCTCCTTAAACGGTGTGCCTCTCATTTGATTCCCGTGATTACAAACATTGTAAACAAATCTCTCTTGTCAGGCATAGTGCCTCCTCAGTTTAAGCAGGCAATGGTTACCCCTCTCTTGAAAAAGCCAGGACTGGACCTTAATAAGTTAAAGAACTATAGACCGGTGTCCAACCTCCCATTCCTCTCAAAAATCCTTGAAAGAGTTGTGCTGAAGCAGCTTCAGACTCATCTTTCAGACCATGGTCTTCTTGAAGCCTGTCAGTCTGCTTATAGGAAGAATCATAGCACTGAGACTGCTGTATTGAGCGTACTGGACTGTTTACTGTGCAAATCCGACAGTAAACTTGTTTCTCTCGTAGCCTTGCTTGATCTGAGTGCTGCCTTTGATACGCTAGATCACACTACTTTACTTGAAAGGCTTAGGTCACTTTTGGTGTTGATGGGATAGTTCTCCAGTGGTTCGAATCGTACATCAGAGATAGGTCGCAGGCGGTGGTTGTGGGTGGTGTAAGGTCTACTTTGTCACCTCTTTTGTATGGAGTACCACAGGGGTCAGTATTGGGCCCAGTGTTGTTTACATTGTACTCACAGCCCTTGTCAGATGTTATCTCGGACCAGGATTGTGATTTTCACAAGTATGCTGATGACACTGAGCTTTCTAAGAGTGGCACACCTGATGAGTTTGTTTCTGTTCAATCTGGGGTGTCTCGGTGTATCAGCAGTGTGAAGGAATGGATGACAAGTAATAAGCTTAAATTAAATTGTGAAAAGACTGAAGTCATGCCCGTTGGAACCTCCTCCTGCCTCAAACTCGTTGAGTCAGAGTCAATGGTTGTTGATGGTACTGAATTGCCTTTCAGTAACTCTGTCAAATACCTTGGTGTTACCATTGATCAGTGTCTGACCATGCAGAATCAAATATCTGTAGTCTGTCGCTCATCCTTTTTAGAGCTGAGACGTATTGCTTCCATCCGACGCTTTATATCCAGGGAAGTAGCTGTCAGGCTAGTCTGTGCCACGGTGATGTCAAGATTGGACTACTGCAACTTTGTTTATGCTGGGCTTCCCGCAGAACAGATTGCTCGGCTGCAGAGAGTCCAAAATAGCGCTGCACGACTTGTTTTGAAGAGGAGGAGGTGTGAGCACATCACTCCCATGCTGATCGAACTGCACTGGCTTCCCATACAGTATCGGTGGCAATTTAAACTGGCAGTTCTTGCTTTCCGCCACTTCAATGAATCTCTTCCTCACTATCTCTCTTCTTCTCTCTGCACCTACCAAAGCTCTCGTACCCTTCGCTCTTCTTCACAAAAACTTTTGAAAATCCCTAAGCGTTCTCTGAAATCTCTTGGCGAAAGAGCCTTCAGTTTTAGAGCACCTTCTATTTGGAACTCCCTCCCTGAAGACCTTCGTAATCAGCCTACTCTTTCTTCTTTTAAATCTCAGCTCAAAACTTACCTCTTCAAAAAAGCCTATTCTCTTCTGTAGATGACTAGATCTCTCTTAAATTCCTCCACAACTAGTTCGGTGAGACAGTTTATGCATGTAGGTGCGTCTGCCATTGTGTATTTTCTTTTTGCTGTGTGCTTGAATATTGTATGAATAAGTGCAAATGGTGGATGTAAGCGCATTGAGTTGTTCAACAAGAAATGCGCTATATAAGTATTATACATTATTATTATTTTATTCTCAAACATGAAGTTATGCTGACTTCGTGTAGGCTGAAATGGAAGCTCTTCTTCTTCTTCTCTGTCAGACACAGAGCCACGTGGACTCAAATTCGGCTCTCTACAATAACACGGCTACAATTCCATTATTGATTTTTCCTTTAGAAAACAGAATCATTATTACATCTGTAACCACCACCACACCACCAGCAGCACCCCGCGCGGCCCAACACTCGCCGCCTGTTCCCTCCTCTCTTTTCATTCCGCAATTTTGGTCTTTTACCAACACCACAATCATTATTATTATTATTATTATATTATTATTATTATTATTATTATTATTATTATTATCATTATTATTATTGTCGTTGTTGTTCTTGTTATTATCATCATACAATTTTAATTCCATAATTTGCTCCTTTCCTGTGACTATTATTACGGTTTTAACCTGCATATTGTCACCCTTCCAACGTCTCCCCTCTTCTCTTTTCCATTTCCTAATGTCAGTCTTTCACCCACGCCAAATAATGTGCACCGACTTTGAAGAGAAAAGTGACTGTTCCTTCATCTCTTTTTTTCTTTTTTTTTTTTTTTGTTTTGTTTTGTTTTGTTGTGTTTTGTTTTTCCACCTTTTTTTTTTTTTATTGTTGTTTGTCCTACCTGAAGAAGACCCAGCAGGTCGAAACGCGTCAATGTACCCAGCAGGTCGAAACGCGTCAATGTACCCAGCAGGTCGAAACGCGTCAATGTACCCAACAGGTCGAAACGCGTAAATGTCTGCCTCGTACTTTGCTTGCTTGCGTGCTTGCTTGCTCCTTTCCTCTGGCGGCTCACTAAATTCCATGTTCACTTTAAGGTGTCAATGATCGCCCGCACTCACCCCGTTTTCAAAAGCTTACAACGATGCCCCCCTCCTTTGCGTGTGTGGCAGTAGCTTTAGTTCCAGAGAAAGCTGAACCATTTTGGAGGCTGGGGTATTGATCATCGGCATCTTGCAGAGCTAGAGGGACGGCTCCATCGGGCAGCTGAGTGCTGATTGGGTCCTAAGAGAGGCAGCAGGTCCCGTGTACACACCGGGCGGGGGGGGGGGGGGGGGGGGGGGGGGGGGGGGGGGGACTTGGATCCGGACCACTTTCCCCATCCACAGATGGGTAACACTCCCACTGGGGTATATTAGTAGTAAAAGAAGGCCCTGCGCTTTTTTTTTTTTCCTCCGCGTTAAACCTGAGGATGAGCACTTGAGGAACATGGACGTGATTGTGATGATGATGAACACACACACACACACACACACACACAAACACACACACACACACACACACACACACACACACACACACACACACACAAACACACACACACACACACACACACACACATACACACACACACACGCACGCACGCACGCACAAACGCGCGCACACACACACACACACACACACAGACGCACGCACGCACACACACACACACACACACACACACACACACACACACACACACGCACGCACACACACACACTCGCACTCACACACATACACTCCCCCCCAACCCCCGACCCCCCCCCCCCCCCCCCCCAACACCTCCCCGCCCCTCCTACACACACATACACACACTGACGTGAAGACCAGCTTCGTGATTTTCTAGAACTGAACCATCGGTATAAACTTTGAGATGATTTGGATAATTGAGAAATAAATGCTCATTCGCAACTGTGCCAATAAAATTTATATTCTCATTTTTCTTTGCATTGGTATAATTAATGTCAAAATGTCCTTTTTGTAATTCCCATGGAGGGATAACAGTACATGGATTACTACATTTTACCATATCTTCTAATTCTATTCCTGATTGTTGAAAAGTATCTAGAGTTTCAGTTTTTATTGTTTTAAGACATGATATGTTTTTGGCTCGTTTTGGGAAATCAACATCTGATCTTAAGCCAATTTCATTTTCGACATTGTTTTCACTTAAAGAGCCTTTTAACAAATATTTAGCGATGGCAAGCTGACGGCATTCATTTAAAGGAAGTACTCCTACCTCTCTATATGTTGCTATTGTTGATGTATGGAAAGGAACCCCAAGGCCAATCGAAAAGCTTTACAATCCACGCTTTGTAATTTGTTTAATAAATATTTTGGAGCGGTGAAAAAAACTTCTTGACCATACGTAAGCCTAGAGCGAACAAGACTTATCGCTAGATGTTTTAGTACTCTGACATCTTGGCTCCAGTATTGCTTACTGATAACTTTTAAAAAATTTAAAGTCTTTCTTGCTTTAGATAACAAGTATTCAATGTGATAATTCCAGTTTAACTTAGAAGTAATATGAACCCCCAAAAACTTTACCCTTTGTTTATATTCCAAAATATCAGACCCAATATGGAGGGATGGTAAATTGGGTGGATCAGCACCATTGTTGAATAAAACCAGATGAGTTTTCTCAGTTGATAGAGTTAGTCCATTTCACTATCCCCCACTTAAAGGTCAAAAGAGGTTTTTATATTGGAAAGCACAGATCTATATTTACAGCTGAATTAACTGCTATTCTTATGGCTTTGCGTTATTTGCTTGATTTTCCGAAAACTGTGACTCAGATTCTTTTTTGTGTCGATTCAAAATCAGTGTTGTATGCCTTAAGCAATTCAAATTCTAGTGTGAGACAAGATTTGATTTTTGAGATTAATCATTTGGTGCATTTCCTTATTCTAAGAGGTAGTAATCTTACCTTTCTTTGGGTGCCTTCACACAGTGGAATACATTTCAATGAATCCGTAGACAAACTAGCTAAAAACTCTGCAGATTATACAAATGAAGCATATAATTTGAAAATCCCTTTATCTCTGAAAGAAGGGTATAGCCTACTGCAGAATGCTTGCTGGAAGCATTTTAGAAAGAAACAAGAAGATGTTGGCCACTCATTACCTGCTGACCACCAAACGAGTTTTGAAGATGTTTTTATATCTAAGTATGGTCAATTGTCTAACTTAAGGCTTTTAACTTCCCTTGCCTATAGATTCAAACTTAATGCTTTTAAGACGAAATTCACTTCCAACATCACATGTGTTTGTGGTGGGAAAATTTCTAATGAACATATACTTTTCCACTGTAGAAAAATGAAAACATATCTGCCTACTTTTTCGGAAAAGTCCCTGAAGGAGGTTTTAATAAAAACCCCTTTTGATTTGTGACATTGTTTTAGGACTTGTTCAGAGTACCATTTTTAGATTCCTTTAATAATTCTATTTTCACGTGTAAATGTTATTATCCTGTTACCTTTAGCGTTCATTTGATTTTTAAAAATGTTATTCTAGTTATGTTGTAGGTTGCAATTTTTATTCATGTTAACATTTTTTCTTCCGATTCTCATTCTGATCCTCCTTTTTCTCTTTTTCCGTTTTCCATTTATACTTCTTCATCTTTTTCTATCTCCCTGTTTCTCTATCTCTTTATCTCCTTCAGCTGCCTGTCTACCCACCCCTTCTCCCCTCCCTTCCCCCTTTTCTACCTTGTTCATTTTTTTTTTTTTTTTTTTTTTTTCGTTGTCTAAAATCACTGACGTGTATAGACATTAAATTGAAGAACACGTGAAGACCAAATCAAGGTTTATTACAATTTGTAATGTTTACACACCCACTTCATCTTTTTTTGTGTGTGTTGTTTTTTTTGTTGTTTTTTTTTTACAGGGTGGAGGGTAGGTGTAGGGAAACACCTGGGATAGCACAGAGCTCCGCCAACATCCAACCGTTTGTGGGGAAGTGAGGGGTAGAGGGTGCAGGAAGAGCGGGGGGAGGGGGGAGGGGGGCGGGGTGGGGGTGGGGGTGGGGAGTCGCACGTAGTGGGAACAAAATGAGAGTACTTCCCTCTTTCTTTCGAATCGGATGTAGAGAATGCCAATGTCAGCGGTATATATTCGTAAGCAGTCTCAAAATACACACACACACACACACACACACACACACACACACACACACACACACACACACACATATGTAAATATATATATATATATAATATATATATAATATATATATATATATATATATAGAGAGAGAGAGAGAGAGAGAGAGAGAGAGAAATAGATAGATAGATAGATAGACAGACAGATGGGTAGACAGATAGATATGCTGAACAATTTAGTAGTGGAGGGGGGGGGGAGGGTGTGGACAAGTGTAGGCTAACAATTTTTCCGTCATTACATGAAAGACTTGGCAAAGATTTCAATAAAAGAAAAAAGTGGACAGAGAGACAGACAGACAGACAGACAGAGAGAGAGACATACAGACAGACAGACCAACAGAAGAGAGAGAGACAGACAGACAGACAGACAGAGACAGACAGACAGACAGACAGACCAACACAGAGAGAGATAGAGAGAGAGAGAGAGGAGACAGACAGACCAACAGAGAGGAGGAGAGAGAGAGAGAGAGAGAGAGAGAGAGAGAGAGAGACAGAGACAGAGACAGAGACAGAGACAGAGAGACAGACAGACAGACAGACAGACAGACAGACAGACAGACAGAGACAAACAGACAGACAAACATACCAACAGAGACACAGAGAGAGAGAGAGAGAGAGAGAGAGAGAGAGGAGAGAGAGAGAGAGAGAGAGGTTATTGGCAATGGAGGAAAACAGATGGAGGCTAACAATTCCTCGCCCATCACAACAATGACTTAGCACAGAGTAATGAAAAGAAGAACTGTGTTGTTGCTGTACTTCTCGCCAGCCACTATGTGTTGTGTTGAGACTAGAATGTTACAAACAGCAGTACACTGCACATCCTGCAAGAAGCAGACGGCTTTTTTTTTATACAATAGACTGTAGGCAGAAGCACTGAACGATGCTGTGAGAAATAAAGAAATAAAGAAAGAAAGAAAGATCGAAAGAAAGAGTAGAAGAAGAAAAGAAAGAAGAAAGAAAAGAAAGAAGAAGAAGAAGAAGAAGGATAAAAGAAGAAGAACAACAACAACAACCAACAACAACAACAACAACAAGGGATAACAATGAGAGACACACCACACCCCCCACACATTGTCTCACAACAATGCACACACACACACACACACACACACACACACACACACACACATGCATGCACGCCTGTGCGCGCACAAGAGAGAGAGAGAGAGAGAGAGAGAGAGAGAGAGAGAGAGAGAGAGAGAAATAGACACAGCGAGAGACAGACAGACAGACAGAGAGGAGAGAGAGAGAGAGAGAGAGAGAGGAGAGAGAGAGAAGAGAGACAGAGAGACACAGAGAGAGACAGACAGGCAGAGCGAGGGGAGAGAGAGAGAGAGAGAGAGAGAGAGAGAGAGAGAGAGAGAGAGAGAGAGAGAGAGAGAGAGAGAGAGAGAGAGAATAGGAGCAGCACACACACGTGCGTTATTCATCGTGCTGCAGTCATTGCTTTGACTAATGCGGCAGACCAGTTGCAGTGCGCTCCACTGGTCCTCCCCGCTTGAGTGCTCATGGTGTTAGTAGCGGTATGATAAATGTGGCAAGTACCGCCTCTATTTTCATTGCTTCAGCTGCTGCTGCTAAAACAACACACAACAACAACAACAACTACTACTACTACTACTACTACTACTACTACTACTGCTGCTGCTGCTGCTGCTGCATACATACATACATACATACATACATACATACATACACACACATACATACATACGTGCGTACATACATACATACATACATACATACATACATACATACATAGAGAGAGAGAGAGAGAGAGAGAGAGAGAGAGAGAGAGAGAGAGAGAGAGAGAAGAGAGAAAGAGAGAGAGTTTCATTACGATTTAAAGATTAACAAGGAATATACAGCACCAAGCTTACCACCACAATGAATT
This sequence comes from Conus canariensis, assembly GCA_033310375.1. Classification (NCBI taxonomy): domain Eukaryota; kingdom Metazoa; phylum Mollusca; class Gastropoda; order Neogastropoda; family Conidae; genus Conus; species Conus canariensis. The sequence goes on along the minus strand of CM065738.1, from coordinate 51,197,902 downwards.
AGAAAACCTTTGTGCAAAACCTCAGCGAAACGCTTGCGACACACAGAACATCGTGGTAAACGTCCAGCAACAAACGGCAGGCAAGGCTGGCTGCCCGACTCCGTCGTTCTCTCTCTGTCCCTCCGCTGCTCACAAATCTGCCCCTTTGCAAACATCTCATTCTCTCTCTCTTTATCGGTAGCGTGCAGAGACAGTCCGAATAGGAGGAGTACCAGTGGCCCAGTCCCTCCCCCCACCCCCACCACCCCCCACCGCCCCCACCCCCATACATACCATGTCCCATGTTCTCTTGTTTACACTACTCCTGACAAGTAAGAGTTCACCTCCACCCCAAACCCTCTTCCACTTCCTCCCCCTCCGCCCCCCCCGCCCCCCCCCCCCCCCCCCCCCCTCACCTCAAGCTAATTTCCTTATTACCTCGACATACAATTTTAGGTTAGTTGCATGCATGCATACACATGTACGTGTATGCATACTAACTTGCATACATACATACATACATACATACATACATACATACAAAAACAATAATATTGTTGTTGTTTTATTATTGTCTTTTGTATGTATGTATGTATGTATGTATGTATGTATGCAAGTTACACACACATACACACACATACATATATACATACATACACATACATACATGCTTACTTGCATGCATACGTACATACATTCATAGATAGATAGATAGATAGATAGATAGATAGATAGACAGATAGATACATATATATATATATATATATATCTACATACATACATGCATACACACATACACACATCCATGCACGCACGCATGCATGCATGCATACATGCATGCACACATAGATATATAGATACATACATGCATGCATACATGCCTACATGCATACATACACATACATGTACACGTACGTAGGTATATACGTATACATACATACATACATACATATCTACACACATGCATGCATACATACATACATACATACATACATACATACATACATACATACATACACACATACACACACACATACATGCATGCATGCATGCATGCATGCATACATATATACATACATATAGGCATACATACGAAGCACGTACATCTATACCATTTATGTCGTTAAGTCTCTATCATTTTCACAGCTGCTGCTACTGGTATTATCGCCTAATCCATGACCTTCAACCAGGAACGATTTTACTAATAACTATCACCATTAACCGACATAACTACGAAA
>CM065738.1:51186685-51189185 GCA_033310375.1 Conus canariensis | reverse complement strand
CGTTCCTTCCATCGTTCCTTCCTTCCCTTGTTCTTTCTTTCTTCTTTCCTCACACCATTTATTTCTTCCCACTGGACTTCAGTGGAGGAAGGGTGCTGCTGTTTATGGACTACGATGCCACGGGGTTTCTGCGCAGAGTTGGAAGCAATCGGATAGGTCTTTTCTTCTTTATAGAGAGCTCAGTTGTCTGTCTGTTTGGCTGGATGCCTGGGTGTCTGTCTGTTTGTCTGTCTGTCTGTCTGTCTGTGTTTTATTGGAATCCCACTGCCGTTGTGTATATTGTTAGAATCACATTGTCTGTTGATAAGTCTGTCCATCTGTCTCTCTGTCTGTCTGCCTGTCTGTCTGTCTGTCTGTTTTCTCTCTGTCTCCGTCTCTCTCTCTCTTCTCTCTCTCTCTCTCTCTCTCTCTCTCTCTCTCTCTCTCTCTCTGTCTGCTTCTCTCTCTGTCTCTCTTTGTCTCTCTCTCTGTCTGTCTCTGCACGAACACATGTACGGCTGTCTGTCAGTCAGTCTGTCTGTCTGTCTCTGTCTGTCTGTCTGTCTGTCTGTCTGTCTCTGTCTCTGTCTCTAGCTCCGTCTCTCTCTCTCTCTCTCTCTCTCTCTCTCACACCATACAAACACACAACACACACACACCACCACACACACACACACACACACACACACACAACACACACACACACAACACAACACACACACACACACACACAACACACACACACACACAACACACACACACACACACAACAACACAACACACACACACAACACACACAACACACACACACACACACACACAACACACACACACACACACACACACACACACACACACACCCACACACACACACACACACACACACACACACACACACACACACACACACACACACACACACACACACACACACACACACACACACACACTAAACACATAAAACAGTAATCATCACTTATGAAATCGAATGAGAGTAACATATGGAAAATGGTAAGCGTGTTAAAAAAGAAAAGTACTTCTGACTCATGAACAGAGGACGTTATGACGCACGATGACGGGTATTTATGACTCATTTAAACAGAATCGAAAACATTAGGACTTCTTTCAACAGACGTGATAAACCACGGAAGCTGATTAATGGTACAGAAAAATACAACATATGACAACAATGATAAATGATGCCTGAACGCAGTTGGAGTGACTCATGCAAACTAGATGATTAGGACTGATGAAAACATTTATGACTTTTGTGAAAACAGCCAACAATGATGAATCATGAACACGTTTACAGCAATCCAGGAAAGACAGGCACAGAGGCACAGGGGCAAGAACAATCAGACATCACAGAAATGTCTCAGCTAAAAAACGTGTTTTGGACCTACTAAATCAGACGCAGTCACAGAGTTGGATAAGTGGGGGGAAATTAGATTGGGGATGGGCAGAAACGTGAATCTTCTTCTTCTTCTTCTTCTTCGATCACTCAGACAGGAACCCCAGAGGAACTGACGAAGGCTGCTGTACGGCGGAGGCCCTCCAGTGATCCATAAAGCTTTTCCCTCATCGGTGTGTTGGCAGGCCAGGTCTCTGCCTGTAGCTTTTCATGTGTGGGACAATCCTGCAGGAAGTGTTCCGCTGTCATTGGGGGCTGTGCCTCATGCATGGGCAACTTGAAGACTCGCCTATGTGGGATTTTGTGAACATGAGATGTCTCAGTCTGGAGTGCCCTGTCCTCAGTCTCACCATGGAATATTCGGGAGAGGTTGGAAAGATGGGATGGGTGGAAGTCGAGATTAAGATGAGGTGAAAGAGGGAGAAAGGGGGGGGGGTGTGATGTCTGTGTTGCGGTGGGTGGGAGGGGGGTAGGGGGGCTGGTGGAGGAGGGAGTGGAGTGGAGGGGGAAGGGGGTAATACACCGTACAGAGAGAAAAGGGGTGAGGTAGATACGTGGGAGAGGGAAGAGGCGTGCCGGACTAGCCGCTTGATTACTTTTCGAACTTTTCGAACACTCAGATGCTGATGCCAGTTGCCCGCACGAAGTTGGCTGTCCTCCGATGGTCCTCCAGGTCCCCCGTAGAGCTTGGCCCTCAGAGCCACTGGCTCCGGCCATGTGTCCTGCCTGGCAGTAGCATGGAGGAGACAGTCCTGTAGTATGTGCTTGGTGTCCATTTCGGCCTCTCTGCATGGACACATCGCAGACTCGCCAATCTTGTATTTTTTTTTGTACATGTGTGCCTTCAGTCTGTTGTGTGCAGTCCTTAGTCTGAACAGTAGCGCTTGATCTTCTCTGCTTAGGTGGTAGCAGTAGTCAGCTTGGTAGCTTCTTCTTCTTCTTCTGCGTACGCAGGCTGATACTCCTGCGGACACTCCCTATGTGGACAGGCAAGTATTAATCCCATCTACCCAACAAAGGGAGTGGAGTTTTGTATGTATAACCGTCTTTTATCCCACCATTAAGGCAGCCATATCCCAACTTCGGGGAAGGTGCATGCTATGTGTAACG
>CM065738.1:51149185-51171685 GCA_033310375.1 Conus canariensis | reverse complement strand
AACAGTGCGACGCTTTGACTCGGCAATTATGCAGTTGGGTAAGCCGTGGCCAGACATGTCTGACCTAGAGTACTACATAAAGGCAGCAAACCCTTCAGAAGTGAAGAGGAGTTGTCTCCTCGGAAAAGAATGTAACAATTAATTGTGTTTTATCCTTTATGAAAAAATCGTCATTAAGTCGTTCTAGGTTTTTATTCAACTCGGCATCACGTTCTTATTCAAGTTCTTATTTAAGTTCTTAACAAGTTTTTATTCAAGTTCTTATTTAAGTTCTTAACAAGTCAACATCAAGTTCTTAACAAGTCATCATCAAGTTCTTAACAAGTTCTTATTCAAGTACTTATTCAAGTACTTATTCAAGTTCTTAACAAGTCGTCATCAAGTCGTCATTAAGTTCTTATCAAGTCGTCATTAAGTTCTTATCAAGTCGTCATCAAGTTCTTATCAAGTTCTTATTTAAGTTTTCATCAAGTCGTCATCAAGTCGTTATCAAGTTCTTATTCAAGTCACTTATAATTATTTATTAAGTTCTTGAAATATTACTGCATATCAAATGGATCAAAATGAGATTTTGTTGTTGGCAGTTCTGGCATGCTTTTTTGTTCGGCTTCTGTATTTAGTGGCTGAGATTTTTTGGACTGCTTTGGTTTTTGCTGGCGTTGTTTATATATTTTATAACCGTAATAACCACCCCCAGCAGCAATGACGCCAAAAATGACAACTGTTTTAAATTCAATATTCCATGACGACTTTGGTGTTGTAGGTCTTGAATCAACTTGTGTATTTACAGCTGGCATTGAAACAACTGTTGGCGTTGGCGGTGTTATGTTTTCATTATGAGTTATATTCTGTGATTGCAACATTAATTTTTTTTGTTTGTTCCACTCTGCTAATTTTTTTCCTGCTGCAACACGCCCAGGATGAGGAGGCTTTTTACTGGTCACTTTCTCCACCTGATTCAATGTTTTCTGATTCTGCTGATTTTCTGGCTCGGTCATTTTGAAGGGAAACAAAATCTATATGATTAAAAGTAATTAATCCCATGATTAATGGCGATAACAATGTTCCAAATCTGTAATACAGATCACATCCTAGAGACTCTAATGACTTTGTTAAAACGGGATCCTGTGTTAAATCATACATAAAATCTTGTTCAGAATCAATGGGAGCAAATCTACTAACTAGTTTAGTGTACAAACTAAGAACCGTTTGCCCAACGCTTTTTACCATTCTTGACCCCAGTTGCGCTTCATACCTGTTGTGATACTTTACAATGTCTTGTGGCGACATCTGTTGAATCTGTTCTATGCTGAATTCATTTCCAAGGTACTGTTTTGTTTTTCCACACGCCGCCAAAGAATACAGCCTTTCCTTTTTAGGCATAATAGTTTGGTCATCAGCTTGATCATTTGTATGTTCAGGAAGTAAATCATCGCAGTTCATGTTTTATTAATGAATAAATATTATTTTATTTTTTAAAAATGAGCACCGAAAAAAACTATTACTAACCTTGTATACCATTCTGCTGTTATTGGAGGCCTAAGTGTAGGATACACAATGCTTGGTAAAAACTTGTTAAAAATGAAACCAGCAGATCTTGGCAAACTAGATTTTGAAGACTCAGCAAAGCTGATTGCTGTTATTACAGCTTCATTTGCTACGAAAGATTTTCTAGTTAAGCAAGGAATAATTCCAGACAGTATCAATATGTAAAATTAAAAAAATACATTTATAAAAATGGCTTCACTCGTAATGATGATTGGTGGCGCTGTGGTTAATGCGCTTGCTTTTAGGGGAAGTAATTACACATTTAGTAAACTACAGGATGACGGCGAGAGAAAAAGACATAACAAAGCTATGGAGCAACTAGCCGCAGCACAAGCTGCGTATGAAAAGCAGAGAATTGAGCAGTTAGATTTTATTAACGATGAACTGAAAAAACAGGGACATGCAGCTTACACATTTAAAGATGTTGATCAAGCAATAAAAGAATATTATCTTGTAACAGGCAAGCCAATCAAGACATTGCCTCCACCAAAATTCAGCGATTTTTATCAACCATCAGAAAAACAAAAGATGCAAGAAATATTGTTTATTGCCTTTGGCATGACTGTTGTGTATTTTGTTGCGCATAATATTGGCTGAATAAAAATGAACAAGATCTATTATTCGCCAAAAGGATATTGGAAGGGAATAACAGCAATTAAAAAGCTAAGCCAAGCAGCTGGAGTCAGTGAACAAACAGCAAAGGAATGGTTATCTAAACAAGCGATTTGGCAAATTTATCTACCTGCGCCCAAACGAATACAAAGACCACACTTTGTCAACACAATACCGAACGACACCCATCAAATGGATCTTCTATATTTACCCCATGATACGATTAGACGAAAAAGATTTAAATACGCACTTACAGTCATTGATATAGCTTCAAGATACAAAGATGCGGAACCATTAACACAAAAGAGTGCTTCTGCTGTTGCCGTCGCTTTACAACTGATATATCAACGAGGACCCTTAACTTATCCTCGCATGATTCAAGTCGATGATGGGAAAGAATTTAAAGGACAAGTGAATCAATTATTGTTAAAACATAGAGTTACCATTAAAAGAGGCATTCCGGGTGTTCACAGATCACAGGGTTTGGTTGAAAACTTTAACAAACAGTTATCTGAAAGGCTTTTCTCCTACCAGTATCACAGAGAGCTGATTGACAATTCTCGCAACACAGAATGGGTTAGAAGGCTGCCCTCAGTTTTGCGCGCAATGAATAATGAAGAATTTAAAGGTCTAAAACCAGTACAAGCAATCAGAAAACAAACAATAAATGTTGTTGAAGGAGAGTCTTCATCAAGCAAACTATTACCATTTGGTTTAAAAGTGAGATACCTTTATTCGCCGGGAGAAGCGGAAGGGGACACTCGCATCAGGGCAACAGATCCAGTTTGGAGTGTTGATCCATATGAGATAAAAAAAATTGTGAAAATGAATCCGCCCGTGTATTATTTACGAGAAACTGACACAACAAAACGGCCGGCCCCTCAAAGATCTTTTGTGAAGGAAGAACTGCAGATAATCCCTCCAGACACAGTTCCAGTCGCTTAATTATTTTTTAATTTAAATTAAAATGGCGGCAAGAATGGAAAAGGAAGAATCCTTACGTAAAATGGCACTGGAAGCAAGAATGGTGAAGGAAGAGTCCTTAGAAATAATGCGAGAAATATTTGATTATAATCTTGCTATTAGACTAATATTTAAGAAGATTGATCATGCCATGCTAGACAAAACCTCAAATTTTGATTGGGAGCAAGAATATATTAAAAAGATAAAAAAAATTCGAGCGCATTTAGCAGTAATGGATAATAATTTGGTTGAATTGGTTGGTGATATAGTTAAGCTTAATGAACTGTTTTAATCTACGCAAATACATTTGGGTTTAAAATGGAAGCTCAAAGGGAAATGGCAGAAAAGGCAAAGGAAAAGTCTTTAAAATTAATGCAAGATTTATTTGAGTATCAGTATATCATTAAAGAAGTATTTGAGAAGATTGACAATCTCTGGCTAGAACAATCGCCAGGCAATCGCTTTAAACCCAAAGCTTTTATTTTGATTTATGGAAACATGAATATTGTGAAATGACAAAAAAAATTAAAGCACATCTAGCATTAATAAATAATATTAATTTTGCTAAATTAGATGATGATATAATTGAACGTGCGATTGCTGAAACATATAAGCCCATATGATTATACTATTCTCCAATGACCAATTGCATATGAAAACTCTGGATTAACAAATACTCTTTTTGTGTTAGTGCGGTCAAGAGACCGTTTTGTTACAACTGTTGTGTTAATCTCATGCAGATTAGATCGCAGCTTGTAATTGTCATGATGAAAAGTCTTATTGCCAAACAATGCTTCTTTGTAGTTGTCATGGGTTATGCTTGACTGCACAACACTACGAGATATTCCCTTTGCTTTTTTAACAACTTTTTTTTGGCTTGAAAGACTGTACATTTTCGACCTCAAACCAACAAACTCCTTGATCACCTCTCCAGATAATTCATCCTTCATCTTACCTAAAACCTTCTTATTAATAACTGAATGCAAAGGTGAATCTTTAGGGTAATCAGATGTGTCGTACCATCCAGCATGCTCTTTTGCTACTTCTAATTCCATGTCTTTGTAAAAATCTTCAGTAGGGATGTCGATTACAAAGGAATCTGTATCTGTGTACAGAACTCTGGACTCTGGATACAAGGGCTTAAAGTAGTCATAAAGAAATTCTAACATCAAAAGCTTCAACAGCTCTAAAACAGTAAACCCAATAAAAACAGGTTTGTCCAATTTGACTTTCTTTTTTTTCATCATTATGCCAAAAAGCTGATCATGAAATCTTCTGAAGTCCTGATAATTAGGTTTTGAAGTCAACTTAATTGCAACGTTTTCTCTGGTGACCAATCTAACATCTTTACGCTTGTGCGGATTTTCCATAGTCTTTCCAAAACAGCTGTTGTTCATCAACTTGAAAAAGTCTTTTTCTGAAGCATCTGCGGATTTAGTTCTGAGATCAGTGTTCTTCATGATGTATGGTTTCATGAACTGTTCTTGATCAAAAGCAATTATACGATGAACAGCTGTCAACTTTAAACCATGTCTTAAATAAAATTGAAGAAGTCTGTAATGACAGACATATTTTTTTTTGTCACGAAGATTAGGCACAAGTTTAGGCGGTTCTGTCATTGCCATCTTTAGACTTTCTGCCGCTAATCGATAGTCATTATGGTAATCATGAAGTTCATGAGGATATTCTAAATCAACTTCTAGAATGAGACCTCTTTTACGATCAGCTTCTAGAGTAGGTAGCCATTTTAAAAACTTTTGAATGTCTTTTACAGTGTACATTTTAAAGTTGCGTAATGGAAGTGATTGCGCCATTGCCCAACCATACAGATTGTTTGCATCTAAATACATAAGATAGTTAGTCCTTTTACTTGGATCATAGTCGTCCAAGTATTTGTTGTTTGCTTTACAGTAATGGTGCGACGCCATACTGATTCCCCCACGCAATCCGTTTTCAATCATCTGAAGCATTGGCAGGTCAGACAATAAATCAATTTGTACTCCAGTAAATTTTAAGAAAGCGTCCCAGCTCATCCCGGGCGCAGAAATGTAATGCGCGGGATCCAAGCTGTAATGTTTCATGCAGGTCTTTCTGTAATTTTCAAAGACGTCCGCCAACAAACAGGTATCCGCCATTAAATAGGAATCATGATAGTCTCCCATCGTTTTACACTCTAACTTCTGCCACGCATCTTGAGCATAAGAATAATCAGAATCACTGATGTCCTTTCCTCTAAGACTACTAAAGAACGCGCCTTTAGGTGGAAGGGCTGGGTTATCAAACCTTTCCCAACTGTTCATGTACTCATAAGGGTAAACGCCCTTTCTAACAAGAGTTGGGTCAAAATATTCTTCTGTTATTGGGCAGGACTTTAAGGATCCTGCCAGTGACTCTAAACTCCCCATCAGGTGTTGCATAGAGTCATAAAAAGATAAATTATTTAAAGTGAAACACATGTACTTTTCTGATGACTGCGCAATGCATGACACCCTAAAAGCGCTAGTTACTGCTTGCATTATAAGGTGAGAGTCGTAACCTCGCAAGTTGTGAAAGAATATAGGAAGTCTCCAAGTCCTAGGATCAAACTTTAGTTGAAGATTGCAATTGTTATGCGCTGCTCCTCTAAACTTTCCGCTAATGTGATCATGGTCTCTTACTGTTGGATTTAAACTTTTAGGTGTTAGCTCTAAACCACAAATCCAACAGTGAGTGGCTGAGTCATAGCGATCTTGATCTTCGGGGGTCATCTTAAGATCGGATAAGAATAGATTATTAGAACAGGCATTACGAACTTCTTGCATGCGTTTTAAGAAATGTTTTGCTGCATGTGGTCCTCTGTATAATTCTGGCTTTGAATGTTCACCATCTGACCTGACAACAATAAAGGCAAATGAACAAATCTGGTGGTTATTCATTATAACTGTTTTTGGTAAATGTTTTGCAGCTGGCCCCTCATAAGGAACAATAAGCGATTCAAAGTCTGCGTAAACAACATATGGAGACCTCTGGAGTTTTTTGTAATTCTTAAAACTAACCTTACTGCCTTCTCTTGGCATAATTAGTTCTGTATTGCAGCCAACTGGGCTGAGACAATGTTTTACATGTTCGCTCGCAGCTTGAACGGACGGAATTCTTGTTAAACATTTTCTACAAAATTCTTGTTTGCTATGTTGTTTTGTAGTATGCACTAGTAATCTACTCATTGTGCGTATTAGAGTGTAGTGCAACCCATTAAGGCTTTGCATTAGGAGTAAGTCTACATGAGTTTTGGTTGGTTCGCCTATTGTTGGACTGTTCTTTGACACTCTAATTGGCAGAAGGTTGGTTTCTTCAGACCATGCGTATACGTTAACAGTTATTGGCGGATTTTGTTTTTCAAACTGATCAATTTTGTCTACAGCCATAGGAAATTCAAGGCCGTTAAAGTTAAGATCATTGGCCCACTGTAAATAGTTAGATACTCTCTCTGCATTTTTGGCAACGTGATGCAGCCTAGCAAGAACGCACCACATAAAACATTTGTCGTCTGAATTTTTTATGTTCAAAACTGCTTTCTTTGCAACTAATGTTGGAGGCAGTGGAATGTAAGACTTGCCTACAATCGGCTCATACTTAGCCTGTCTTAATCTGATGTCTAGGACTTCACCCTCTGACCAACCAGAGCCTCTCATTTTAGCTGCTTCAGAGGCTTCATTAAACTGTGTAAGAAGTTGATCTGCCCAACCGGGTGTTAAGTCATTATAAGAAAGAATAGTCTGCTGTTTAGTTGAGACCCAGACTTCTAGATTTTCTTCGTTTATTGTTATATAGTCGATTAAAACAACTACCCTTACTTTAACTGGAGGGTTTATTGTTAGTTTACTTGGAACTTGAGAAATAGCATGTACAACGCTTGCCTGCACGTTTGTTGGATCAATAACTTCTAAAACGACCTCATTTAAAGCTTTTGACAAACGCTCTTCCTCGAGCATTGCTTCAAACAATTCATCTGAACCTTCATATATCTTATCCATGCTGAGTTTCTTTTCTAACTCAAAATATTTATTTAAATTAAAAAAAATACTTAATCAGAATCAATATCAACGGTCTTTTTGTGCTTGGACTCATAAACTAAAGTATAAACGCCCTTTGGTGTTGTTAATGTGAGCTGTTTAGAACAGAGTTTAATGTTTCGTTTACTTTTTTTAAACATTCCTTTTTTATCTGGTCGGTGTCTGGTTGTTGAGAAAAAGTTGCCCTTGCCTTTTTTGAAGATCAAACTTTTGTCTTTTGTAGTCCTCAAAATCAGCCTGTAGGCGACTAAATTCTTCATCCGTGATGTTCGAGTCGGCAAGTGCTTTATTTATTGTCAGTTTGAAAGAACTAAGTTTAGCTGTTATTAGTTGAACTATAGCTGTGTGCTTTTGGAGTTTAGCTTTTATTTTTTTGCTGACAGCACCTGCAGCTGTTGAGCATAAACCAAAAGCTAAAGACAAACCACCTAGAGGTAAAGCTGCCGGCGCACCTACGCCTGTTGCTAAGAGACCTACACTTGTTCCTGCTGATAGAGCACTAGCTGTCGATGCTCCAGTATTAACATATGTAACAGCATTAAAGACAGCAGAATACCTTCGTTTGGTTTTACTGTATTTTGAAAGGTCCTGCTCTAGTTGGGTTTGCATTTGTGTTATGTTTGTTAATCTGAAAGTTTTTATGTCTACAGCAACAGAGTTCTCTTCTTTGGGCACTTTTGGATAAACCTGAACAGACATGCTTTTTAAAAAAAATAAAAATAATTTAGTATTGGATATCTTTTAATCTGTTATCTTGAATATTCAGCTGCGCATCATATATTAAAAACAAATGTACATTAAGTGGTTTATCACTCTCTTTTTCTTTATCAATTTGAATGTTTATTACGTCTTTAACTGTTTTCCCACTCCCATGCAACTGATTATCCTCTGTTGACCTTAGGTCAATCCATAAACCGTATTTCGTTGTTAAATATTCATCAAGTCTAACACTGTGAAGGTGTAGATCTTTAGACACAAGGTCTACTGTTGGACTTCTAGACCTCCCGCCTCCAAACAATTTTCTTATTTCATCAAAATGATGATAAGGTTTAAGCCCGCTACCGTAGACTTGGTTAGGACTACCCTCAATTGAACATTGTACTTTAGTTATTTTAGGATTAATAAACTTTTCACTTTGTCTTTTGAATGGTTCTTCATCTTCACACAGCAATAAAATACCTTTAAGGGATCTTGCTGTGGCACTAAAACTAAAGTTCCATATTGTGTCTGCCCTGCTTTTAGGATATTTAGTATGATGAATCACTCTTTCGTAATATATTGCTAATTTTGACTGATATTGTTGCTCAATCAGCCTTGCTAAGTTAGGGTTGCTAACAATGTCAAACTCTAACGAGATGTCGAAAATGCTGTACTTGGAATCAGTGTCTGTAGATTTAATGACACGTTTGTATTCATTAAAAGTTAGTTCATATGACAATCTGTCTTTTAATGCTCCTTGAAAGTATGGCGCATGCGCTTTTAACAACTCAAAATCTAAGGGTATGGAAAAGCGATTTCCATAAGCAAAACTTACAGCTTCATACTTGTTGCCAGCTTTAGCATCTTCGGCGTCTATTCTGTGTTTTAGTGCTTCGTTATTTTCGATTCCTTGAAACGCAAGATCGGCCCTTTCATTATCGGTTAGCCATAGATCACAATAGATTAGAAATATGTCTGCATTGTGTAAAGAAAATATTTCTTGCCCCTCAAGTTTTATAGAAATTTTCTTAACGATTGCCCGTCCCAGATTCTGGACTACTGTCCTGTTTGGGTCTGTTGCTGAATCAAGTTCTATTTTGAAAGTAAGCCGTGCAGATCCCGGCACAATCACTTCATCTGCTCCTAGGTCTGGAAATTTAACAGTAAGAATTTGATCTGAATCAATAGTAGATGGATTATTTGGAACAATAATATTCTGTTTATTTCCCTTCACGCCAAAGGGCTCTTTCAGTCTTCTATGCGGGTCAAGAATTGAGCCATATGCTTGTGACATTTTTTTTATAAAACAAAATAAAAAGTTAATTATTTAAAAACATGGCAGAAGAAGATTATGATGTTTTTGATCCTGGAGACGACATGAGTGAAATGACTCCTTTGACACATCCATTACAATCATTGCGGCGTGAATTAACAGAAAGTAAGGTCAAATCATTTTATCAAAGTTTAGGCCAAGAACCTCCCGAATTTATAGACCCTAATGATTTTGAAACAAAAGATGACCATTTGTTTTTTAAAAACGAGCAAGGACAACCTGTACAGCTTACATCTAAACCAGACCCATCAAAGTTTTTAGCAAAGACTACAATTAGACAAAGGCTCAGTGTGAGCGATCAAAATCGCCTTGGCATTGCTAAACCGCGAAGATTAGACAGTGAGGCAGTTGCTAAACTTCAAAACACACTACAGGAACTCCCAACAGATAACCAAATGCAAAACATGGAACTTAAAGATTTAAGCCCAACAGCAGACAAAATAATAGAAGCAGAAACCAGTTTTTCAGAAGAAACAGTATTAAAAACTATGCACGATCCGCCGCTACCTATGAGAGAAATAACGGCCCTTGATCATACTTTGAGAAGCATCAGAGGCAAATTAACAAACAATTTAGCAAAACTGGGTGAACTAGATGAGCATATAAAAAGAGAAGAAGAAAAACTAGTTGAGGCTGATGACCACAACTTAGGACCTGGTGTTAAAGAAAGAATAACACAAAGACTAAAAGATCTTGAACAAGAGAGATCAGCAAGACTAGAAGTACTGTCTACTAACCGAGAACAATTAAGAACTCAAGTGAGCAGAATAAGAGAAACTATCCAAAGAATTTTATATGAAGACACAACGTTAGCAGAACGAATAAGAACACTGTTTAGAGAGCAAGGTGTCACATTAGCAAGTGTTATAACAGCCTTAGGATTTGCAATAAGTACACTGGTGTTGGCTATTACAGGCGGCGGTGGTGGGGGAGCAGTGCCACCAGGACCACCATCAGATAAATCATGGGTAAAAAAACAACTCGATCACCTTGCAAACTTACTAAAAAAATTAGCCAGTAAGGCAATAGATTCTTTGCCTGGTATAATAGGAGGGATCGTTAGCTGGCTTTTGTCTGCCGCAAGTAAAGTAGTTGGCTTTATGGCTGAGCACTTATGGGCATTAGTTGTCTTAATAGTTGGGTTACTCTTAGTAAGATAAAGACCAAGTAATCCTAGGGCAGTTAATCCAATAACAAGTGCCGTCTTTTCATATTCATGGTCATCACGAACAAAGTCCGCGTCTTCAATGGCCTTTGGGCTTTGGCCTTGGGGATTGGATGACTTAATCTTGGGGGGCCATCTTGTTTTTTTATTGTTTGTAATATTACTGGCTCAGAATTTATGTCGTTTTGTCCAACCTTCTGTTCATTTCCTGCAACAAGGATTTCATTGTTGTAGTTTATTATTGTTCCTACCTGGAGCCTGAGGTCAGAAGGTAGCATGTATAAACCAGTGCCGACAGCAAAGTCTACTTTCGATCTTGCAAATTGTAAAACATTTTGGTACCTTTTAATACTTGAAGGCAAATCAATTGCAGAATTAATGGCGTCCTCTAAATTTGCTAAATACTGTTTTTGGGCATCAAAGCCAGTAGAAGGATCAGTTATGTTAGATCTTGCCTGTGCTTGCGAACCTAGCAAACACCAAACATAAGTACGAATAGAGTCGTTTATTCGTTCTATTCCCGCTTTTGTTAGGCCCTTAGAAGTATCCAAAATAAATGTTGTCCATGCTGTTTTATGCTCTTGCTCTATGGACCCGAGGTGAACAGTTGTGCCTGAAGAAAAAGATGTGTAAGGAGGTTTCCAATCATAGTTATACTTTCTGTGCACGCCCCAAAAATAAAGGGTGCCTAAACCATGATTAAGATCCAACTTTTGTCTAAAGTCTGTCTTTGGGTCAATATCAAATTCGTTACAGATCCTTTCAAAAGCCTTGTAATCTATTCTGTTGCTGAATGGATTAAACGTTTTGTCATTTGGTAATGGCGCTTTGTCACGGTCGCTAAGCCGGACGGCCCTACCACCCTTACCCACGCCTATCACACACTAGGTCAGACAACACAGCACACTAACACAGTTTTACAATCACGCACGCTTCTTTATTTCACACACACTCTATGGCGCCACCACTCGCGCACATCCACAACTGCACACAAGTATCCCAATTCCCGCTGACTCACCCTACTCTACTGTAATGACCTGGAAGACCCTAACCTAACCTGAAACACCAGTTGCGGTATATCACTGTGACCTGGGGACACAGCGATAGCCCGCACACGTGGTGACTAACTACTAGGGACAAGGATTTACCCAAGGGACTCTAATCTCTTGACTACTGCTACCACCCACACCTCTCCCCAGGACTCGCCCTTCTCTTTTGACCCGGACCACTACCAAACTGGTCGCTGCGTCCCTAAGGGAGGCAACGACAAGTACCCTACACTGTGCTGGCCACTACGTCCTAAAAGGAGGCAGTAGCTAACACCCCTAACCCTACTGCCTAACACTACACCCCTTCTACCACAAACACGGGACCACCCCTCCCGGCCCGGAAAGCTCCAGTCCTCGGCGCTGTACGTGGCCCCTCACAGGCTGACAACTCCCCGGAAGACTCTGCACACCGGCGCTGTACGTGGCTCCTCCGCGGGCCGACACCCTCCCCGAAGACTCTGCCCCCCGGCGCTGACCGTGGCCTCCCGCAGTCTGACTCCTCCCCGCGATGGGCACGACACCCAACGCACACACACCAGACGCCCTCTCGACGGGTCCGGGGCTCGTAGGACGCCTCCTCCTCTGAAGGCCCCGCCGGACACCAAGGGTGAAAAAGGCCTGGTGCAGCGCCCTCTCACGGGACGCCTAAACAGGGACGAGGAACCAGTGCCGGAGAACTCCCGGAAGAGCACCGGTAGCCGGAGGAGAGCTGCCCCACAGAAGGCAGACGGCCTGGGTGGTCTCCCTCTCCCGGGAAAACAGCAGGTACTGGAAAGCGCCGCTCACCTGCCGGCACGCAGCAGTAGACTGCGGTGATCTGGCCCCAGCCTCAGGACGGAACAGGATACCTGCTGACACAACTGTAGGCCACTACTGTAGTGTTGCTACTACCCGAGTCATCAAGGCACATAGGCTACTTGGTAAAGCTTTAACTCTCCATCTCCCTTGCCTACTTCTCACTCGGGCATGAGAGTGACCCCTTAAATTTCGAATACATCCTCCAACCCGTCACTCGCTTTGGGGTTATCAGACCAATCTCCTGCCAACCCTTACAACAGCGGTAAAACAATATTCTCCCTGAGCCCATCCACGCTATTACATATGAAATTATGAATCACACCCAATTCTCGGAGAAATAAACCAATCTAAGCGATCCAACACGGACTCCATGGGCCCCCTTAGAACATACTAAATAATCTAGGAAATGGCCAATTTCACAAGGAAATGTCTCCACACAATAACCAGTAGTAACACACATCTCTCAGGAAAAAAAACAACCTTATCAATTCTTAGCGGTTCACAGTTCCAGCATGTTCACACAAAAGAATCGGCTCGCAGCCACAATCCTTCACATTATTACCCCTCTTTGCACTGTCAATTATAACCATATATCAAAAACAACATGATTTGTTCGCCAAAATTTCCATCCAGCACCTCACTCTCATGTCATCTCTTGTCAGATAACCCAGTGGTTAATCCTCGTTATGCCAACACAACCACACTTCATACAATATTACATGCTGCACATCATCCGTTTTTATCCTATCGACTGCTAAGCTTCTCGCCTTAAACTTCACCTTCCCCTTCTTTCCGACTACTAAAATTCATAATGGGACTGTCTCCCCACAACCTAAGATATCTTCCTCCAACCCCGTTCTGTCACAAACACATACATCCCTGCATGTGTGACGACTGTCACTTGTATTACAAAAACTTCTACCCTATGGACTCACTGTCCTGTACCAAATGCGTACGTCACAGATACAGTCCGCACGCGCACGACACCCGCGTCGAGAACCCTGACTCGTAACGAAAGTGAAAAGACACCAATATAAGTTGAATGGTTACGACCGTACCCCAGTATAAACCACTCGACCACAAATTGGCCTTGGCCTTACTACACAGTTAACCGATTCGAATGCTGTGCAGGTCAACTCCGAAATCGTTAATCAATATCATCGAACTACTACTATTTACAACTGAAACTGAGCACAATCCCTGTATGATTCACGCAGACACATCTGCACCTGACTCATATTATGATCCTCAACAAAATGCAATCTCGTACTACCCTCTTATTGAACCCACTGACATTAACATGAACTAACCACAAACAATATCTACATCACCGCCCATCAACGGTTATTATATCGAACCCACATTGTCTAGCCAAACTGTCACATGACAATCGAACTCAGGAACCACTATGTACACTATTTACAGAATATACCGAAAAGAGTTAACACAAACCGGCTGACAACAAATTTCAATCACGGAACCAAGACAACATCATACCAGACAACCAGTATACGCAACGAACACCATACAACTAATCCCAACATGAGACAACTACAGTACAACTCGCCATAATACAAGACAAAACGACGAACTACAACACAACGAACCTAACAGATCACCAACCTGGACATACAGACGATCAACCACACCAGTTCTGCAACTGGCTGACAGTGGCTGCAACAAGGACGACACCGACTCAGCACAGGCCAAGGGCACCCAACCCCGACGAGGACCTGGCACTAACTATATGACTCGAAGTCACTCTTCAAAAACTACCGGCGCTGCCGCCGCACCTACAAGGAGTACGTCCACTCCGACGAACACCAGGGACCGAAGTGAAGCTACCCCAACACATTCCGCCCTGGTCGGAATCAAGCGAACTCTACTCACCACACAAAACAACGATTGGTCAGAGAAGTGTATCCCTCCGCAGAGCTGACACGCCTGACCAACGGACTAGTTGTTGCTCGTGCAACAACACGACAATTTACCACAACAACTCACAGACTTGACAACACAACAACAGCCGATATCCTGCCCCGCCTTCTCTGGTATAGAACCAAAGTAACAAAAGGGTAACAATCGGGAATGAAACCAACCTCCCGCTTCCATTCCATTCCTTCAATAAGTGAAGACTGGAATGAAAGAATATTGTATGTCCTATTTCCCCAGCTTCCTACCTAGCCTAATCTTTCTACCTAACCCTGAGGAACTTAACCTAACTCTAGCTAACTAAACCCCAACCTCACATACGCGCGAGCGCGCGTGCACGCACGCACACACACACACACACACACACACACACACACACACACACACATACACACACACACTCGCACACTCGCACGCATACTCGCACACGCTCTCTATCTTGGACCACCACTACTCTTAAACACGTGGACGTACTAGTTTAGTACCCGCCGATCGGTGACACACCCCCCTGCCTAAGTTTTAACTACAGGTTAAAACCAACAACAACTTTTCACTCGATCGGCGTTTTGGCCACACCCTACCTATAACAATCCAATTCTCTATCACTCATTCTGTCCTACTGTTACTTTTGATGCACTCCAAAACTTCCATCCCAACAACATCAACCTTTAAATACATCAACAACCACAGGTTACATTAATCAACCTGGACAAACTCAGCCTCACACGACCTTAACGCAGGCACTTACAGGCAGCCGTTATACTACGCACTACATATAAATTCCATAACTGAGGGGGCTCTGATTACGCACAACTGCTGTGTAACACGTGCTACAAGTACCACACCCTCAGTAACACTTTGCTACGCCATTCTCTACCAAAGATAACACATGCATAGCTTCGACAATATCAACCTCTCACGACACAGGTTAATGGAACCCTCAGGTTCTCTCTCTCTCTCTCTCTCTCTCTCTCTCTCTCTCTCTCTCTCTCTCTCTCTCTCTCTCTCTCCGGCAAGCGACTCAAGAAGTCTGCCGCCACATTGTCCTTTCCAGACACTGCCTGCACCGTAAGCTGGAATGGCTGCAGCTGCAGTGCCCACCTTGTGATCCTCCCACTAGCACTCTAGACCCTACAGCTATCTTCCTGGGTTTCGTCCTCAAGTGAGAATGTCGCTTGTACCTGCAAGCTGCGGTTGCCAAGTTCTTCTTTGCCAACTCACACGTCTCAGCTACCTTGTTCCTTAGGTTGACGACGTACTCTGTAGCTGTGCAGAGCTCTTGCCTCTCGGGTTGCAACCACCGATCTCTCAGTATCTGCATGGGCCTGTGCACCAGTGGCATCCTTACAAGGGGAACTCTTAAGACTCTTCCCTTGTCCACAGTACGCTGACACTGGAAGCATGACTGGCAGTACCGACGAATGTCAGCATGTATGCCTGGCCAATAGAAATGGCGACCAACTCGCTCCTTGGTTCGGGTGGTACCTAAGTGACCAGACATGTGTACCTCGTGGCCTAGCTTCATCACCGTGGTCCGTAGTTCAGCTGGGACGCAGATCTGACTCGATACGTCCTTGGGACCCTCAAACCGCCTGACCAGTACACCAGATTTCCGCGCGTACTCAACTCGTCCAAACTTGGTGTGGAAGTGCGTCCCTGCTTCACACGCACTCCGAGCCTTCCTCAGGGTTTCATCCTGGTCCTGCATCTGAATTAACTGCTGGGTAGAGGTGTTCAGAATGCATTCCTCGACGGGCAGTGGTACGGGTTCTTGCTGCTCCCTGGCTCTCTGCGCGCGTGTCTGCACTGCCCCTACCAATGCCGGGTCTGCGTATACAGGCACACGTGTCCAACCGGGACCTCCTACTCTCTTTGCGAAGTTTCCGATCAGGACTTCCTGCACAGGGCTATTCATGACCAAAACCTCCAACTTCCCCGCGATGAATGGTGACTTCAACTCTACTACCGCCACAGGTAACACAGACCTACATCTGGATTCAGCCAACACTACTGGGACTGTCTCTCCTGTGTACGCATCTGCCGGTACTAACCACTTGGCCACTACGGTGTGTCCGGCACCAGTGTCCCGTAATCCATTGGCCGGAGACCCGTTAACTTCTACGATGCACGCAGGCTCGTACCGCTGCTCAGCGCATGGGCGACACAACGTAGGGACTACTCGAGCTTGGGGCTGGTCACAACAATGAACAGCTCCAACAGAATGGGGCTCAGGGCATTTCCTAGCGATGTGGCCTGGCTTCTTGCAGTTGAAACAAACTATGGTCGATCTAGGTCCTTCTGATCTCCTGTTCAGCTGCTGTGGTGCACCATCACTCTGTTGGGATCTCCGTGTGGGCTGGCTCCCTACTGTTTCGTGCCTAGCTCCCTCTCATCCTTCATCTTCTGCCTCACTTTCTCCTCTTCATCCTTCATCTTCTGCCTCACTTTCTCCTCCATCCGGAACTCCAATTCTACTTCTCTCGCCGTCTTCTCATCCTCATTACGTACTGAGTGTGACGAACTTGGCGAGGTCTCCCCCAGCTAAACCCATCGCCGCTCCCAACTTGGCAAACTTTGCATAAACCCCCGCCCCCTGTTCTTGATCCACCCCCGCTCCCTGGTCACTAACCTTAGGTTTGGTATCCGCCACAGGGGCCTGTGGATCCATGACACTATCGGGGTCGTACTGCGGATGGGCTCGGGTGTGTTTAGACATAGGATAACCCCTCCACCACAGAGCTAACAAGGGACAATATCCAATATGAGCGCAAGTAGATGTTCCTAACTACGCGCTTGCCCCCTAACCAACAAACTAAAGCAACTCAGCACAAGTATACAATGCTCTCAATGTGTCACGCACCAAGCACAACTCCACCCACACTTGTGTACCTCATACATATACCCACATGGGCTCCAACCCATACAATACTACCAATGCACAGTCTGGTCACTAACTGAACCACGTGACACCGTGTGTCCACCGTCCACTGTGCATGCGCACCAGTTACCCACAGTCACAGGCCTCACTGTCTCTGGTAGGCCGCACCCACACGATCACAGTGCACTTGCACCCCACAAGTCCATGTGCACTCACAGCATACCCTATGCCACAACACTGCGCACCCTCGTGCTTCCCATACAGTCACCTGGGCTTACTCTGCCCTTATTCCCCACAGGATATCCGAGCACACAGCGTGCACAGTCACGGGCTGGGTACCACTCTACCTATTCACTGGGGTATACCACATGTAAGGGACACAAAAGACACCTGGTACCCTCCGGCACCTCACCTACACTGTACGGTGTAATCACTCACACTTCCAACAACCACTCAAAGTTTATTGACTATTTATACCTCACTCACTCGGTAGCGCCAACCCATTCACACCAACACACGTGCCCTGCCCGATGCCAATGGAAACCTGCCTGAAGTGAACAGGGACACTACGTACCACCTCCCAGGGTACTGGTACGCTCCCACCAACCACCCACTTACATTTCACACAACGTACACACCGGACACAACACCCCCCCTACCTCCCTTCTAGCTACCTATCACCTACCCAGAACCACCTAAGTACCCCGCATCTCCACCAAAGTGTCACGGTCGCTAAGCCGGACGGCCCTACCACCCTTACCCACGCCTATCACACACTAGGTCAGACAACACAGCACACTAACACAGTTTTACAATCACGCACGCTTCTTTATTTCACACACACTCTATGGCGCCACCACTCGCGCACATCCACAACTGCACACAAGTATCCCAATTCCCGCTGACTCACCCTACTCTACTGTAATGACCTGGAAGACCCTAACCTAACCTGAAACACCAGTTGCGGTATATCACTGTGACCTGGGGACACAGCGATAGCCCGCACACGTGGTGACTAACTACTAGGGACAAGGATTTACCCAAGGGACTCTAATCTCTTGACTACTGCTACCACCCACACCTCTCCCCAGGACTCGCCCTTCTCTTTTGACCCGGACCACTACCAAACTGGTCGCTGCGTCCCTAAGGGAGGCAACGACAAGTACCCTACACTGTGCTGGCCACTACGTCCTAAAAGGAGGCAGTAGCTAACACCCCTAACCCTACTGCCTAACACTACACCCCTTCTACCACAAACACGGGACCACCCCTCCCGGCCCGGAAAGCTCCAGTCCTCGGCGCTGTACGTGGCCCCTCACAGGCTGACAACTCCCCGGAAGACTCTGCACACCGGCGCTGTACGTGGCTCCTCCGCGGGCCGACACCCTCCCCGAAGACTCTGCCCCCCGGCGCTGACCGTGGCCTCCCGCAGTCTGACTCCTCCCCGCGATGGGCACGACACCCAACGCACACACACCAGACGCCCTCTCGACGGGTCCGGGGCTCGTAGGACGCCTCCTCCTCTGAAGGCCCCGCCGGACACCAAGGGTGAAAAAGGCCTGGTGCAGCGCCCTCTCACGGGACGCCTAAACAGGGACGAGGAACCAGTGCCGGAGAACTCCCGGAAGAGCACCGGTAGCCGGAGGAGAGCTGCCCCACAGAAGGCAGCCGGCCTGGGTGGTCTCCCTCTCCCGGGAAAACAGCAGGTACTGGAAAGCGCCGCCCCAGCCTCAGGACGGAACAGGATACCTGCTGACACAACTGTAGGCCACTACTGTAGTGTTGCTACTACCCGAGTCATCAAGGCACATAGGCTACTTGGTAAAGCTTTAACTCTCCATCTCCCTTGCCTACTTCTCACTCGGGCATGAGAGTGACCCCTTAAATTTCGAATACATCCTCCAACCCGTCACTCGCTTTGGGGTTATCAGACCAATCTCCTGCCAACCCTTACAACAGCGGTAAAACAATATTCTCCCTGAGCCCATCCACGCTATTACATATGAAATTATGAATCACACCCAATTCTCGGAGAAATAAACCAATCTAAGCGATCCAACACGGACTCCATGGGCCCCCTTAGAACATACTAAATAATCTAGGAAATGGCCAATTTCACAAGGAAATGTCTCCACACAATAACCAGTAGTAACACACATCTCTCAGGAAAAAAAACAACCTTATCAATTCTTAGCGGTTCACAGTTCCAGCATGTTCACACAAAAGAATCGGCTCGCAGCCACAATCCTTCACATTATTACCCCTTTTGCACTGTCAATTATAACCATATATCAAAAACAACATGATTTGTTCGCCAAAATTTCCATCCAGCACCTCACTCTCATGTCATCTCTTGTCAGATAACCCAGTGGTTAATCCTCGTTATGCCAACACAACCACACTTCATACAATATTACATGCTGCACATCATCCGTTTTTATCCTATCGACTGCTAAGCTTCTCGCCTTAAACTTCACCTTCCCCTTCTTTCCGACTACTAAAATTCATAATGGGACTGTCTCCCCACAACCTAAGATATCTTCCTCCAACCCCGTTCTGTCACAAACACATACATCCCTGCATGTGTGACGACTGTCACTTGTATTACAAAAACTTCTACCCTATGGACTCACTGTCCTGTACCAAATGCGTACGTCACAGATACAGTCCGCACGCGCACGACACCCGCGTCGAGAACCCTGACTCGTAACGAAAGTGAAAAGACACCAATATAAGTTGAATGGTTACGACCGTACCCCAGTATAAACCACTCGACCACAAATTGGCCTTGGCCTTACTACACAGTTAACCGATTCGAATGCTGTGCAGGTCAACTCCGAAATCGTTAATCAATATCATCGAACTACTACTATTTACAACTGAAACTGAGCACAATCCCTGTATGATTCACGCAGACACATCTGCACCTGACTCATATTATGATCCTCAACAAAATGCAATCTCGTACTACCCTCTTATTGAACCCACTGACATTAACATGAACTAACCACAAACAATATCTACATCACCGCCCATCAACGGTTATTATATCGAACCCACATTGTCTAGCCAAACTGTCACATGACAATCGAACTCAGGAACCACTATGTACACTATTTACAGAATATACCGAAAAGAGTTAACACAAACCGGCTGACAACAAATTTCAATCACGGAACCAAGACAACATCATACCAGACAACCAGTATACGCAACGAACACCATACAACTAATCCCAACATGAGACAACTACAGTACAACTCGCCATAATACAAGACAAAACGACGAACTACAACACAACGAACCTAACAGATCACCAACCTGGACATACAGACGATCAACCACACCAGTTCTGCAACTGGCTGACAGTGGCTGCAACAAGGACGACACCGACTCAGCACAGGCCAAGGGCACCCAACCCCGACGAGGACCTGGCACTAACTATATGACTCGAAGTCACTCTTCAAAAACTACCGGCGCTGCCGCCGCACCTACAAGGAGTACGTCCACTCCGACGAACACCAGGGACCGAAGTGAAGCTACCCCAACACATTCCGCCCTGGTCGGAATCAAGCGAACTCTACTCACCACACAAAACAACGATTGGTCAGAGAAGTGTATCCCTCCGCAGAGCTGACACGCCTGACCAACGGACTAGTTGTTGCTCGTGCAACAACACGACAATTTACCACAACAACTCACAGACTTGACAACACAACAACAGCCGATATCCTGCCCCGCCTTCTCTGGTATAGAACCAAAGTAACAAAAGGGTAACAATCGGGAATGAAACCAACCTCCCGCTTCCATTCCATTCCTTCAATAAGTGAAGACTGGAATGAAAGAATATTGTATGTCCTATTTCCCCAGCTTCCTACCTAGCCTAATCTTTCTACCTAACCCTGAGGAACTTAACCTAACTCTAGCTAACTAAACCCCAACCTCACATACGCGCGAGCGCGCGTGCACGCACGCACACACACACACACACACACACACACACACACACACACACACACACACACACATACACACACACACTCGCACACTCGCACGCATACTCGCACACGCTCTCTATCTTGGACCACCATTACTCTTAAACACGTGGACGTACTAGTTTAGTACCCGCCGATCAGATAAAATACGTCTGAAGGTGTAATAAAAATGAAATCTATACACTGACCTCACCAAAGGATCAGGATGATTTAAATGATCAGCATACGACACTCCACACCCAGTTGATGCACAAAACACAGCAAAGTTTAACTGGTTCTGATAAAACTGCATCGGATGACTAAACCACACTTTCGGGATGTGGTCTTTTTTAATAGGAGGGTTAAGATATCTGTTTAATGGAGTACTAACCTTTACTTGAAAGGCGTCAGACTGAGTCACAGAAATATCAAGGGTGTCAGTTGTTATATTTTTAAGATTGTAGTGCGGCCCAACAGAATATTTTGCATTAGTATATTTGAATGCACTCATTTTTAAATTGTTTTAAAAATGTTTGTAACAATAACAACTCAAGACAGTCCTTCGTTTTTAGAGTATGCTATTGATAATGAATGCGGAACCCGAAGGGTTGCACTCCATGAAATTTTTTACAAAGTCGTATGGTTTAATATAAGTGAATCCAAGAAGAATAATTTAATTCAAAAATTTGACAATAGTGGAAACTTGGTTAGCCAGTTAACCATACCTGATGGTTATTACGGGTTTTGCTCGCTGAAAGAAGCAATGAGTAACTTCGACATTACTCTCAAACTTAACAATGCAAATTTGAAAATAATGTTGGCATTCAAACCTGAAGAAGAAGTAGGCCATTACTTTTTTGATGTAGAGCTAGCTAAAATGTTAGGCTTTGCAACTGACAATCAAGCCATTCATGCCATTCATAGATTTATAGTTACACCAGACAAAACTACTTATGAGGGAGAATATCCGCTCGATCTTGCATTACATTCATTACTCTATGTTCATTTGGACGAGCTGAGCACTGATGAAAACTTATATGATGGAAGGCCCTCAACTGTTTTAAGAGCTCTTCCATCAGGGAAAGCTGCATATTGCGATTATGAAATTATACAATTCCCTAATTTACAGTTTAAAAGATTAGCTTGTGGGAGGGTCAGATCATTTAATATAAAGATCACAGATAAAACAGGGAAAGTCGTGAAATGTGATAACCTGCACATTGTTTTAGAAATAAAATAATACGTTGTACTAAAACATGTCGCGTGGACCAGAAGAATCAGGAGTTACATTAGCGCCTGAGAGGTGTGTAACTTTAGAATTAAAAGACCTTGCAGACGTTGAGGACTTTGAACAGAACGGTGAGATAGGCACTTTGTATGGTTTTGAGTACACTAAAGATGGTTATTATAAACGCAAAGAGGTTAGCGACAGCAAAAGGTTTCCTAAACTAGAACAACTACGCAATGTAGAAGCAAATAATGCGGGTCAGTATGAAT
>CM065738.1:51137049-51139549 GCA_033310375.1 Conus canariensis | reverse complement strand
GATGAGATGGCTATGACACAGAACATGAAACGTGGCAAAGAGAGGTAATCGGTCTGAAGTACATCAAGGATTCGGATTGACTGATCAATTTGAGAAGGTTTGCTGCCATTAGCAAAGCCTCGCAGAACTGGTACAGTAATGATCAGTGGTGTGAATGATGGTCTGGGAATTCCAGACACACACACACACACACACACACACACACACACACACACACACACACACACAAATACGTGTACACATGTACCATCTCTCTCTCTCTCCTCTCTCTCTCTCTCTCTCTCTCTCTCTCCTCTCTCTCTCTCTCTCTCTCTCCCGCCCCCCCTCTCTTTCTCTCTCAAAGGTGCTCGTTCTCTTCCCCTGATCTTAAATAAATTAAGGGAGTACAAAATCTACTAATGAAGAACCCCCCCCCCCCCCCCGCTCTCTCTCTCTCTCTTTCTCTCTGTCTATTTCCTTCCCTTTCTCTCTCTAATTATGAATTAGAAAAAAAAGAAAAAACAAACAAACAAACAAACAAACAAACAAACAAACCAACCGACGGAAGGAGAAACCAAAACAGTGGTATTTGACACTCTTATCTTCAAACGATTCTATCACAAAATCAGCATGTGATGAAACTGCAGGAAGATTCATCTTCGCCAGTTTCCTGATTGTGCTATTTTTTCAGTCCTTTAGACTTTTTAATTAAATATTTCTGCTTCATGTGTATCCGTACGTGAGTGCGTGCGTGCGTGCGTGCGTGTGTGTGTGTGTTGTGTGTGTGTGTGTGTGTGTGTGTGTGTGTGTGTGTGTGTGTGTGTGTTTTGTGTGTGTGTGTGGGCGTCTATATGTGTGTGTGTGTGTGTGTGTGTGTGTGTGTGTGTGTGTGTGTGTGTGTTGGATGTGTGTGTGTGTGTTGGATGTGCGTGTGTGTGTGTGTGTGTGTGTGTGTGTGTGTGTGTGTTCTGGCTGGCTGGCTGTCTGTCTCTCTGACCCTCACTCTAACTGCAGAACCCCATCCTTCAGGAAGCGGAGCGGACGGCAAGGGAAAGTCCTCCACTACACGTCGCATTGGTCAAAAGAAGCACGGTGTTCTTCTTATTTATTTGTTTTCTTCCCAGCAGCCATTAAGCTCCTACTGTGTTTAAGAGACAGCTGAGCATTCTCTGTGGAGGGGACGGGGCCATGATGATTCCAGTGTACATGTGTGGTGTGGTGTGACAGAGGATTGGTATTGGAAAAAAAAAAAAAAAAAAAAAACTTCTTCCAGACATGGAATGTTTAAAGCTAAATTCCACTAAACAAACATCGGTAGAGAGCCACTTAAAGGAACCCATAGCCACACGTAAGATATATAGACAGCATTCACGCACGCACGCATGCATTCACGCACGTATGCACGCACGCATGCACGCACGCATGCATGCACGCATGCACGCACGCACGCACGGACACACACACGCACGGACACACACACGCACGGACACACACACACACACACACATACACACACGTGCGCGCGCGCGCGCGCACACACACACACACACACACACACACACACACACACACACAAATTCTCTCTCTCTGTCTCCCTCTCTCTCTTTGTCTGTCTGTCTGTCTCTCTGTATGCTTGTCTGTCTGTCTGTCTGTCTCACTCTTTCTCTCGGTCTCTCTTTCTCTTGATCTGTCTTTCTCGCGGTCTCTGTCGTTCTCTGTCTGTCTGTCCGTCCGTCTGTCTGTCTGTCTGTCTGTATGCCTGTCTGTCCATCTCTCTGTCTCTGTCTGTCCGTCTGTCTGTCTGTCTGTTTGTCTGTTTGCCTGTTTGTCCATCTCTCTCTCTCTCTCTGTCTGTCTGTCTATCTGTCTGTCTGTCTATCTGTCTGTCTGTCTGTCTGTCTGTCTGTCTCTCTCTCTCTCTCTCTCTCTCTCTCTCCCCCCCCCCCCCCCTCTCAACAGCTTTCCCCCGCACCCTCCCAACACCTTCATTTCCGGACCATTAGAGACAACAGGACGCAGCGATGCCAGGACAGAGGATAGGCCCAACCACTGCAGGTGAATCACGTCTTTCTTCGGTCAAATGGCCATTGTCCTACGATTTGCTGTTTGTCCGACCATGTCCAGAATGAGGTAGGTGTTCACTGTCATAGAGGCGTGCTCTGAGAGAAGTGGTGGTTAGGGTGAGATGGGGGAGCAGTTCAGAAAAAAAAAAAGCTGATGGAAAAGTGCAACCGTTAGAGGGAAGTCAGGACTGAAGGGCTATGTGACAACGTTCTTTCTTTCTTTCTTTCTTTCCTTCTTTCTTTCTTTCTTTCCTTCCTTCTTTCTCTCCTTCTTTCTTTCCTTCTTTCCCACCTTCTTTCTTTCCTTCTTTCTCCTTCTCCTCCTCCTCCTCCTTCTCCTTCTCCTCCTCCTCCTCCTGCTTCATCTTGCTTTTGCTCTTCTTCTTGTTCTTCTTCTTGTTCTTGTTCTTGTTCTTCTTCTTTTCCTTCTCCTTCCTCCTGTGACGAAACGCTTGACA
>CM065738.1:51122049-51132049 GCA_033310375.1 Conus canariensis | reverse complement strand
CTCTCTCTCTCTCTCTCTCTCTCTCTCTCTCTCTCAGCACACTGTCCTAGCCGTTAATGCGTTTGCTTTCTCCTCCACTGGTGCCCTCTTCAACCCCATAGTGCCGCCTCTCCTGTGCTCTCATGCGCATGTTGTATTACGTGTTACATCTGCGAGTTATCTCTCGGGAGTTCGGGTATGTGTGTGCCTCTGATGGTGCAGAGAAGGGATATGAGAAGGGGAGGGTGTGGATACGGTTTGGTGGAGGAATGAATGTTTATGCACGCGTTCGTTAAGCGTGCTTGTACTACAGATGGGGTAGAGAGGGGAGTGAGAGTGAGTGCGTATGAGAGCATATCATTTACGGTCGGTTCTTTATTCTTGCATTTGCATATGTAGTTATCGTGATACGTCATTGATGTTGCTCAGCGCCTCTGTCTGTCTGTCTGTCTGTCTGTTTGTCTCTCTCTCTCTCTCTCCCCTTCTCTCTCTCTCTCTCTCTCTCTCTCTCTCTCTCTCTCTCTCTCCTTCTCTCTCTGCCATTCCTTTTTCCTTTTTTTTTTCGATTCCAGTGTTGTTGTTTTTTTTTCTTCTTACAGGTGAGAGCGAGTGCGTAGCATATGATTCACAGTGGATTCTTTATTCTTGCATTTGCATTTGTAGTTAACATGACACGTCATTGATGCTACTCAGGACCTCTCTCTGTCTGTCTGTCGGTCTGTCGGTCTCTCGGTCTCTGTCTCTGTCTGTCTGTCTGTCTGTCTGTCTGTCTCTCTCTCTCTCTCTCTCTCCCTCTCTCTCTCTCTGTCTGTCTGTCTTTCCTTTTTTTTTTACATTTGTTTTTCATTTCCAGTGTTGTTTTTTCTTCTTACTGGTTGTTCTGCCTGCAAAGCCTATTCTTATTCACCCAAATAAACTTTACCAATAAATGAACTATTATATGCTTTAATTCCTTCCAGCATGGAGGGGCCTGTACTTTATGATTTTTTTCTTTCCTCCACAGCAGAAAATGATAGTCCCCCCCTGGGTCCTACAGGAAGCGATGTAGACAGTTCATAATACCATTTCTATCGTCTGACCAGATCCATAGTGCCAGTCAACATCAATTGGGATGACGTCATCGACGGTTCTTCCTGTCACTTTCTTCAAAGGCCTCAATGCTGCATAGTGTGAAATGGACCGGAGTTGGCAAATTGGTGTGTGCCCAGACTTACTGAAAAATCATGAAGCTTCTTTCCCCCCCCCCCCCCCCACCTTCCACATCTGTCCAGCTCACACACACACACACACACACGCGCGCGCGCGCGCGCGCGCGCACGCACGCACGCACGCACGCACACACACACACACACACACACACTCTCTCTCTGTGTCTCTCTCTCTGTGCTTATGCTCAGTCAGAGAGAGAGGCCTGATAAATGATTGAATCCAGATAATCTCCGCATTGCCAGTGAGAAGACTGATCAATAACTGATTCTCCAGATTGCCAGGTAGATGTCCTATGAATAAATGAATCAAGATAGTTTATACATTACTAGGAGGAATATCAGAGTTACTACATGAATGTAAGTGCCAGTTACTTGTGACAGATTAGATAGATAATTGAATCAAGATCATCTATACATTTCAAGAAAAAAGAACTGATAATGGATTGAAGAATGGATGCCTGGTTGGAATTGAGATAATCTACAAAGTCCAAGGGAAATAATGGAGGAGACTCACTGAATCAAGATAACCTACACGGTATAACAGGAAGAACAGATGAACGACTGAATGAAGATAATCTACACGGTATAACAGGCAGAACAGATGAACGACTGAATGAAGATAACCTACACGGTTAACAGGCAGAACAGATGAACGACTGAATGAAGATAACCTACACGTATAACAGGCAGAACAGATGAACGACTGAATGAAGATAACCTACACGGCATAACAGGCAGAACAGATGATCGACTGAATGAAGATAATCTACACGGTATAACAGGAAGAACAGATGATCGACTGAATGAAGATAACCTACACGGCATAACAGGCAGAACAGGTGATCGACTGAATGAAGATAACCTACACGGTATAACAGGAAGAACAGATGAACTGAATGAAGATAACCTACACGGTATAACAGGTAGAACAGATGAACTGAATCAAGATAACCTACACGGTATAACAGGAAGAACAGATGAACGACTGAATGAAGATAATCTACAAATTACAAGGGAAAGAATGGATGACGGAATCAAGACAATTACAAATAGCGGTTGAATGAAGTTTTTTTTTTTTTATTTAAAAAAAAAAAATTTTATACTTTTTCAAATCACAAGCAAAAGAAGGGGTGACTGACTAAACCAATATAATCTACAAATTCTAATAAAGAAAACATAGAGAATGTATTGAATCACTGATTAATCGAGATAATTATCTGAGTTGACAATGACAGAACTGATGAATGTTTCGAAGAACGTCTTCACCTTGTGCGTGGCTAGAGAAAGAATTCATGAATACTTGAACAAAGAAAATAATTCTCATTACCAGGGAAATCTTAGTGATGACTTGCCAAACCAATCAATATAAACTGTGCGTGGGGTTCATGAATATTTGATTCAGATCATTCCACCATTTCAGTCAAAGGACTAATGACTATCTGATTTAACGTAAACACAGCGTCAGACAGACAGACAGACAGACAGACAGACAATGGAAAGGTGGAGGCACAGAGGGAGACATAGGAATTTCCCATCTCTTCCTCAACTCATAGACAAAAACAGAACAAAACCAGAGAGAGAGAGAGAGAGAGAGAGAGAGAGAGAGAGAGAGTTAGAGAGAGAGAGAAGAAGAGAGAGAGAGAGAGAGAGAGAGAGAGAGAGAGAGAGAGAGAGAGAGAGAGAGAGAGAAAACGAAAGTCTATTTTCAAGAGTAATAAGATAAGCAAATTATGCATGCTTTTTCACCCAGCCGAGAGAGAGAGGAGAGAAGAGAGAGAGAGAGAGAGAGAGAGGGAGAGTGAGAGAGAGAGAGAAAGAAAGAGAGAGAGAGAGAGAAAGAAAGAGAGAGAGAGAGAGAAAGAAGAAAGAGAAGAGAGAGAGAGAGAGAGAGAGAGAGAGAGAGAGAGAGAGAGAAAACGAAAGTCTATTTTTCAAGAGTAATAAGATAAGCAAATTATGCATGCTTTTTTCCACCCAGCCCTGAGGAGAGAGAGAGAGAGAGAGAGAGAGAGAGAGAGAGAGAGAGAGAGAGAGAGAGAGAGGAGAGTGAGAGAGAGAGAGAAAGAAAGAGAGAGAGAGAGAGAGAAAGAAAGAGAGAGAGAGAGAAAAAGAAAGAAAGAGAGAGAGAGAGAGAGAGAAGAGAGAGAGAGAGAGAGAGAGAGAACGAAAGTCTATTTTTCAAGAGTAATAAGATAAGCAAATTATGCATGCTTTTTTCCACCCAGCCCTGAGAGAGAGAGAGAGAGAGAGAGAGAGAGAGAGAGAGAGAGAGGAGAGAGAGAGAGAGAGAGAGAGAGAGAGAGAGAGAGAGAGAGAGAGAGAGAGATTCGGATTCGGATGATTTATTCATATAGGCCTTAGCCCCTTATGAAGGGGTGAGTGAGCATAATACATGAATTGAGATAAATACTCATGACTGTCAAACATTCCAAACATAAATCATTTAGAACATCAAGAAGTAACTGTTTCTCTAAATCTAAACGCCTTATACAAAAACAATGAGAAATTTCGAACAACTTCTGGTGAGGTTGACGACATCAGTATAGTCAATTTAAATAGAGAAGGCTGTCTATAAAATTTTGGCTGAATGCATTCGGTTCTAATGTTCCTTAGGGCTGGACAGCAAAGAACAAAATTGATTTCATTTTCTGGAGACTCTTTACAAAGCGGACACAAGACATTGTCATCAACAACGGTTTTGTATCTAAACTTGTGAACTGCCAATTCTGATATTCCAAACCTAAATTTGGTCATGATATATTTCAAGTGCCTGTCCATTTCTAAAGTTAGATAAGGTTTCAGATCATGAAAGCTGCAAACATTTCTATAGAAATCAAACCTCTCACTATGCTGCACATGGTCTGACCATTTTTGCCAAGTGCAGTCAACCAACCGTTGAGGAAAACAATGTAAAAACTGCTTAACATTTCCAACACCTTGACTTAACCACACGAAACCAAAACCATATTCAAAAAGACAAGTACGTACTTTACTAACCCAATTGTTTTTTCCTCTAGCATCAAGACCATATAACATGTTATAAGCTTTGCGTGGTAATCTGTGGTCCTCCATATGGAGTAAATTCAGCCAATAACGAATGCATTTTACTGCTGAAACTATGTACATGGGGAATCTATTCGTATCACCATAAATCAAGTCGTTAGGCGTGTGCCTGTCCACACCCAAGAACCTTTTTAATGCGAATAGGTGCACAGACTCACAGTATACAGCAGCGCCATCTAACCCCCATAATTCAGACCCATACTGTACAATTGGTTGAACCTGACTATCAAACAACTTGAGAAATACATTAAAAGACGTATTATTGAGAACATATAATTTCTTCATAATACAGAGTAAAGCATTTTTGGCTCTGCTAGCAAGATCCTTGCACGCACCAACAAAACTTAGACGTGTAGAGAAAAATATACCCAAATACTTATAAGCATTCACAACAGGCATTGAGACACCATCGTAGAACCATCTTTCTCTTGTACTTAAATAACCACCCTTACGAAATACAATGATGTTACTTTTGGACAAATTAACCCTTAGTTGGAGAGCAGCAGCTGCGCGTTGTAAACTATTCAGTTGAGTCTGTAAACCAATAACAGTCTCCGATATCAAAACCACATCATCTGCTAATAAAAGAATAAACAATTCAAAAGCATCCAGTGTCAGCAAAGCCCCATGTCTTCCATTGTTGATCACTTCAATGGCTAATTCATTAATAAAGAGTGAAAATAGAACGGGACTGCAAGTATCACCTTGCCTAACCCCAGCTGTACAGTTAATAAAATCTGTCAGTTTAGCACCGCAACGAACTCTAGCTTTAACTACCTCATACATGCTTCTGATACATCTGTAAAGTTTACCCCTAATACCGTTTTTAATCATGACTGGCCAAAGAAGATTTCTATTTATGGAATCAAACGCTTTTTCAAAGTCTATAAAAGCAACGTACAATTTTCGATTATAGGAAAACTGTTTCTGAACGATAGCCATTAAAGTAAACATGTGGTCAACAGTCGAATAACCTTTTTTGAAACCAACTTGGTGATCACCAGTGATGTTTTTTTCCTCTATCCATTCTTGCAGCCTATTATTTACTATCATTCTGTACAGTTTACTACTTATATTGCTCAGAGAGATGCCCCTATTATTATTCGGATTATTAGCATCACCCTTTTTAAATATGGGCAAAATTATTGATTCCGTCCAGTTATTTGGAAACATACCATTATCAAACAATTTGTTAAATAATTTCACACAAAATTGCACAACTTGGGCAGAAGAGTATTTGAACAGTTCACCAATAATGCCATCGGGGCCTGCTGCTTTACGGTTTTTCAATTTTTTTAATAGCTAATAATACTTCTTCTTCACTAATGGGACGGTTCATATAGCTAGCAGACTCATCTTCAAACCCCTCTAACCCCTCTTGGTTTGGCTCATTGTCAATATTTAACTCTAACAAGGCTTGAAAATGTTGAAACCACATCTCAGCTGAAATGTTGTTTCTAGGTTGAGTTCTTTTCGGCGATATTCTGTGAATTACAGCCCAGAAATTCTTCTGAGACTTTATAGATGTTACTAATTCATCTATTAATAACTTCTTATATTCTTTCTCTTTTCTCTTTAGTAAATGTTTATATTCACGTCTGCCTATAACGTATGCAGTTCTGTCAGCGTCCCTCAACGAGCGGCGACTTATTCGCAATAATCTCCTAGTCTTTCTTTTATTAAAAGAACATTCATGGTCAAACCAGTTCTTTGAAATTCTATCATGACCATGTATACATTTTTTCATACATTCAGCACATCCCAATATACATTCGTTAAACATATTAAGAGCTAGATTTACATCAGAGTCTATTAAACTTGTGGCAATATCAAATTTTTCACACGCTTTTTCAGCACATAGGGTATCACAAAACGAAGAAGCGCATTCATCACTCCAGACAATTTTTTCTATAACATCGTCATGACCTCTTTTGTTAGCGTCTGCTAGGTTTCCACAAGGGAAACGAACATGAAGTGATACAGGGAAATGATCAGAATCAATTCGTTCTACAACCTGTAATTCACAAGCATCACACAGAAGAACAAAAAGTTCATTTGACAATATGAAATAATCATTCACACTACTTCCAGAGACAGAAATATATGTATAGCAACCTTTTAGGTCGCCTTCACATACACCATTTAGGATGCACAAGTTCAAAGCAGTGCACATGTTTAATAACAATTTCCCTTAATTATTTAGGTTTTTTATCTTGGGAGCATCGATTAATACTGAAAGATTGACTATCATGTTGTGTATCAAAAGCATGAAACCCAAAGAAATCTTGAGAGATATCAGCAGTCCTGCCATTTAAATCACCGTTCAAAATAACATAAACATCATTCATTATCAACAGGTCAGTCAGACATTCTTCCAGGGTAGCAATACCATTATCTAGATCAAAATAGACATAAAAAGGAGATCCCTCGGGGGGAATGTATGAGCAGACATACAAAATGTCTCTGTCTGTTCCAAACAAGAGTTTGTCAATCAGAAAAAATAATTAGATTTGGATAATTTACGTCAATCGATGTAACAAAGGGGATGAATTCATTCCTTATTAAACATACGACACCTCCAGATCGTCTCCCATGATTTGTGAACTTAATCGCAGGCTTGCAAAATGTTTTATAGCCAACAAACAAATCATCACTACATTCTCAATAAATGTTTCCGTTAAGCAGACAAAGTCGAACTGACTAAGAAATGAGGCAAAATCAGAATCAACAAACTCTGACATTAAACCATTGACATTCCACGTCAAGAAAGCAAAAGGTTTATGAACAGCAGAGGACGTCGTATACTTCGTGAATTTACTCGTGCAACCAGTCGGCAAGAGAGAGAGAGAGAGAGAGAGAGAGAGAGAGAGAGAGAGAGAGAGAGAGAGAGAGAGAGAGAGAGAGAGAGAGAGAGAGAGAGAGAGAGAGAGAGAAACGAAATTCTATTCTTCAAGAGTAATAGGATAGGCAAATTATACATGCTTTTTCCACCCAGCCCTGAGAGAGAGAGAGAGAGAGAGAGAGAGAGAGAGAGAGAGAGAGAGAGAGAGAGAGAGAGAGAGAGAGAGAAGAGAGAGTCTATTTTTCAAGAGTAATAGGATAAGCAAATCATACATGCTTTCTTCCACCCAGCCCTGAGAGAGCCCTTCTTCTTCTTCTTCTTCTTCTTCTTGTTCTACTGCTGCTGCTGCTGCTGGAACTACTACTACTACTACTACTACTACTTTCGCTGCTGCTACTGATGATGCTAATGCTACTACCACTGCTACTGCTACTACTACAACAACTACTACTACTAGTGTTGCTGCTGCTGCTTATACTGGTGCTTCTGCTGCTAGTACTGCTGCTACTGTTGCTGCTACTGCTACTCCTACTTCTACTGCTACTACTTCCACCACCACTAACACCCTTACACCTCTACAGAAACACTCACACGCACGCACGCCACACACACACACACACACACACACACACACACACACACACACAACACACACACACACACACACACGCACGCACGCACGCACGCACGCACGCACGAAGGCACGCACGTACCCATGCACACACGCACGCACGCACACACACACACACACACACACACACACACACACACACACACACACACACACACACACACACACACACACACACACAGATCCCTGAGCTTACAGAAGCACACGTATCTCTCTCTCTCTCTCCCTCTCTCTCTCTCTCTCTCTCTCTCTCTCTCTCTCTCTCTCTCTCTCTCTCTCAGCATACCGTCCTTGCCGTTAATGTGTTTGCTTTCTCCTTCACTGATGCCCTATTCTATCCCATATTGCTGCTTCTCGAGTGCTCTCAAGCGCACGTTGCATTACTCGTTACATGCGCAAGTACTCTCTTGGGTGTATGAGTATGCTATGCTTATAGAATGGAGATGGGATATGCGCAGGGAAGGTTATGGATAGGGTTTGGTTGACGGGTAAATAATTATGCACGCGTGTGTTCATTAATTTTGTGATTTTAACCTCTTCCTGTGCTCGTGGTTTGCAGTCTCAAAATAATATTCTTAAAAAAAGTTTCGCTGACAAGTCCGAGTTGACTGTAAATTTGAGCAAGACAAAAGTGACCGTATTCAGAAAGGGTGGATTCCTTGGAGTGGATGAGCAATGGTGGTATGGAGATGAGAGAATTGCTGTGGTGAACAATGACAAATATGTAGGCCTGCACTTCACTACTAAATTGTCTCTTAGCCAATGACAATTTGATGTGGGACCTATTAGTAGGACCTATTACAAAATTGAATAGATTTTTGTGTTTGATCCCCTTGAAATGAACATTTTGTTTACTCAATAAAATTGTCATTGTCATTGTCATTGTCATTGTCTCTTAGCCAAGCTGTTTCAGCACTTGCTACAAAAGCCAAAGAAAGAACAGTGAAAATACTATAAGGTCTTTGTGGAGATTAGGATGCATTGTTAAGAATACATTTTATGTGTACTACAAATGGTATAGAGAAAGGAGTGTGTGTGTGTGTGTGTGTGTGTGTGTGTGTGTGTGTGTGTGTGTGTGTGTGTGCGTGCGTGCGTGCGTGCGTGCGTGCGTGCGCGCATGTGGTGTGTGTGTGTGTGTGTGTGTGTGTGTGTGTGTGTGTGTGTGTGTGTGTGTGTGTGTGTGAATGAGAGCGTGTCATTTACCGTCGATTCTTTATTCTTGCATTTATAGTTGTCATGATAGCTTCTGTTGGCCTATGTCATTGATGTCACTCAGCGCTTCTCTGTCTCTCTGTCTGTCTCCCTCTCTATATCTCTCTCTGTGTCTCAGTATGTCTGTCTGTCTGTCTATCGGTCCCCCCTCTCTCTCTCTCCCCTTCTCTCTCTCTCTCTCTCTCTCTCTCTCTCTCTCTCTCCCCCCCCCCCGCCCCCCATCTTTTAAACACCACTGCGTATTTTTCTTTCACATTGCCTCGCATACAAATCCTATAATTCATTTTCGTCTTTCAGCTTACTCTGTATGTAACGCCTACTCATCCTTATAAACTTAGCAATCCACGGATTCCGTCCGTCCAGTATGGAGGAGGGGCCAGTACTTCGTGATTTCCTCTTCCCTAAATGATAGTCCCCGCTGGGTTCTGAAGGATGTGGTGCAGACAATTCATAATAACACATCTAGCGGTATACCAGATCCGTGGTGCCAGGCAAAGTCAACTGTGGTGACGCCATAGGCAATTCCTTTTTGTTGTACTTTCTCCGATTGCCACAAGGCTGCATTGTGTGAGATGGTCCAGACAAGGCTGCATTGTGTGAGATGGTCCAGACAAGGCTTCATTGTGTGAGATGGTCCAGACTTGGTTAATTAGTGTGCCTAAGCATATGGGTCCAGATTTGGTTTTAATTAGTGTGCTTGGGCATACTGTAAGGTTAAGAAGCCTCCACCCCCTACCTTTTCCTCCTTACCCCCCATCCCACCATCCCTTTCACCTCTGAACCTCCTCCCTTTCACTCCACTCCCATCTATCATACAAAAAGGTTATATCCGAAAAGACAAGTAATGTATGCGCTTAAGCTATTCCCTTCACAATCGAAAATTCTGCCTTCCGTGTTTTGGATTTTTTTGTTGTTGTTGTTGTCATCTTAAGATTTTGATATGTCAGTCGGTTGCTGACATTACAAGGTGAACAACTCTCCCTCACACACACACACACACACACACACACACACACACACACACACACACACACACACACACACACACTAATTACACTCCACTCC
>CM065738.1:51109549-51117049 GCA_033310375.1 Conus canariensis | reverse complement strand
TCTTTAAATTTATCTATCGTGCAGTCATCACCTCATCTTTAGAGCTACTATAAAACTGTGGTACACATTCAACTCATCTTGTAAATTCTCCTTTCAATGGAACAGTCTTTAAATTTACCATGGTCACACACGTTAAGCTCCTTTTGCAAAATTGATTATGTCATAAAGTTTTGCCTGCTCTTCATTTTTTTTTTCTGTGTACGCAGGCTGATACTCCTGTGGACACTTCCTGTATAGACAGGCAAGGATTAATTCCCATCTAGCCAACAGAGGGGGTGAAGTTTTGTGTGTATGGCCGTTGTTTTTTTTTAATTCCGTCATCAAGACAGCCATACTCCAGCTTTGGGGAAGGTGCATGCCATGTGTAACGTGTCATCCATACCAACGGCCAAACTGGTCTTCTTTTCCGAAAGCTGGTGATGGGATTTTACGAGTGTGCATGATGTTACGCGTGCGTTTACACACGGAACCTCTGTTTACAGTCTCATTCAGAACAAATATTAACTCCGAGGAAAAAAAAATCCCCCAGTACCGGAACGGCCCGGCGGGGATTCGAACCCGTACCCCTGATGACCAAGATTACGAATCCGGCGCTCTACCACTGAACTATGCCACCCCCCCCCACCCCACCCCCTCCCCCCACCCCCACCCCAAATTTATTTCCTCTTCTTTTAATATACACCTTTCCACAAATTAATCACTTCTTATCTGAATTAACCATGCCTCCACAAGGTTATCTCTTTTCTTTTTAATAACTCACCTCGCACATATTGCTGCTTTTTTGTTTTAACTTATCTCGTCTAATAGACGTACGTTGTGTTGTTTTAAATCATACCACCCTTCCAAACTAAATAGCGTTCTTCACAGATTTCACGCGAGTCTGGACTAACCTAAACGTAGACATGAGTTACGTCGTGACTTGGTTGAGTTCAGCAGACACAAACATTCAATTTGGTGACTTACATCGTGTCTGACACTTAGCCGTCGACGTACAGGAAATAGTAGGTTGAATTATGTCCCGTGCCTGTATTCAGTTCAGCCGACACACTTTTTCGTCTACCGGATTAAAATATTGTCTGGCGGGACTGTCTAAAGACCCACAGGCAGACTTTTAAATTTCACGTGTACCCAGGTTTACGGTGAAACAAATTGTGTGCTGAGATTGACAACAGACCAACGAACAAATGCAAGAGTGTCTCTGTCCACTCATACACTGGTTTCCAGGAATCTACATGGGAAAGGTCCTGATAAGAATACAAGAAGTAGAGAAGTGTTTAATCGGTCAACTGTTCACAGGCATTTTCCCCCTGAATTTTCCTGTATTTCTAGATTTCATAATCATTTCGGGTAAAATTAAATCACAAGTTTTCTCCTCACCCTGAACACATACAACAAAAAAAGAAGAGTACACGGGATTGATTTAGAGCGACATTTCTTTCAACAGTTATTTGCCCCTGCAATCGAAAAGTGATCGATCAGTCATCTTCAAAAGGATACTTGATCTGCAGTTTTGCTAATAGTGTTGTTGTTACAAACAGGTCCAAGGAAATTGAGAGGGTACTTGATGCACCTCGGCAGGGAACAAAAGGTTTAACGAAGTATCACAGTCGTCCGGAAAAAGAAAAGTCTTGAAACAAAAAGTACCAAAGTCTGAACTCGCCCAAGTGTGTATGCATTTATCATCACATCATCATCATCATCATCATCACCATATCTCATTGAAACCATTTTGTTTTTAATGAATGCCATTTGGATATCTTTTCTGGTATAAGAGAGAGAGAGAGAGAGAGAGAGAGGAGAGAGAGAGAGAGAGAGAGAGAGAGAGAGAGAGAGAGAGACGCATGTAATGGTGACATAGAAGAAGAAAAAGAAAGAAAGAAAGAAAGACTTGATTCAATGAGTTACACAACAACAGCAGCAACAACAACACAACAACAACAGCAACAACAACAACAACAACAACAACAATACCAGCAACAGTAACAACTGTATGAAGATAAACACAGCAAATAAAGGGAACGAAAATATGTCTGAAGAAAGCAGCGGCAAAGAGAGTTTTGAATTTTGAGTATTGCAGTAGATATAATCTCCTGGGAAATTCTCTCTCTCTCTCTCTCTTCTCTCTCTCTCTCTCTCTCTCTCTCTCTCTCTCTCTCTCTCTCTCTCTCTCTCTCTCTCCCCGCCTCCCATACCACCATGCTTCGGTCGTCCATGTAGAATGGCACCAGGGAATTGCTGACCAGTATATTATTTTCCTATTGGGCCATATTAAGATCAATCAGAATCGGACCACAGATTGTTCACACGGCTGTAACTGCAAGGCCCACGAGGAAAGATTTCCCTATGAGGTGGTTATAACTTAGGGCGTTTGGCAGAAATAGCAGTCTTCAGGAATAGATAGGAATGGCGGCATGGGATCTGTCTGCGATACTTCCGCCGGAAATCCTTTGACCTCGGGTAAGAGAGCGTGGGCAATGTGGGCAATGTGGCGCAATGTGGGCAATGTGGGCAATGTGGGATGCGTGAAAGTCGATCAGCTGGTAGCTTGGTCAGTTCAATGACAACGATTTCTGTTGTTGTTTTGATATTGTTTGCTTAGTTCTTGTCTCTTTTTAATGACAAAAAAGACAGCATATACATTAGATAACGATAACGATAACGATAATTTATTCAAGAAAGGCCACAGCCCCATTTGAAGGGGGTATTGACATATAACTGATGTAACAACACATTAATATACAAGCACATATAAACAAATTCAAATCAAAATCGGAAATGAAATGAGGCAGGGAACAGTAAACGATAAACAGTAAACAAGTTGGGTATTTTTTGCTCCCATAAGAAAACCTAACACAGAGTAACTTTTATTCAAGACTGGCACAGCCTTTTAAACTTGAATAAAGTCAGACAAATACATAGACGAACAATCTAATAGTGGGGGAAAAAACAAGCGCAGGCCAACAACTGAACTATCTTCATAGTAATGACTTGGCAAAGATTTGGACTTAAGCACTTTCGTTTGGTTTCATTTACTACTCTTCGCTGGCTGCTTTGGGGGTGCTATTGGATTCTTTTTTGCACTCTTGGTGGTGAGAACACCACAGTATTATGGACTGTGGTGTGTCTCTATTTGGCGCCAGGAGCGCAGACACAACCAGCCGTGTCTCCCTGATGAGTCCGACCCAGCGGACGAAAGGCCTCGGAGCAGGCAATACAAATATATCTGCCTTCAAAAGGGATTGCAATGGTTCCCTTATGCAGCTAGTGAAGAGTTTTCATATCTGTAACATATTTTCTTAATTTCATGTTCCCAGTTTCTCCATCTTCAAATTCCGGCTCCCCCCCCCCCCCCCCCCCCTTAAGTCCAAATCTTTGCCAAG
The DNA here is from genome assembly GCA_033310375.1 of Conus canariensis. Classification (NCBI taxonomy): domain Eukaryota; kingdom Metazoa; phylum Mollusca; class Gastropoda; order Neogastropoda; family Conidae; genus Conus; species Conus canariensis. The sequence continues at coordinate 51,113,669 of CM065738.1, read as the reverse complement.
TCATTACTATGAAGATAGTTCAGTTGTTGGCCTGCGCTTGTTTTTTCCCCCACTATTAGATTGTTCGTCTATGTATTTGTCTGACTTTATTCAAGTTTAAAAGGCTGTGCCAGTCTTGAATAAAAGTTACTCTGTGTTAGGTTTTCTTATGGGAGCAAAAAATACCCAACTTGTTTACTGTAAATTCAAATCAGATAACTCCTCCTCTTGAAGGATTTATAGAAATACGAAGCTAGATCACCAACAACATTCTCATTTCTTGACGACAAAAGCAAGACAAGCCTAAAAAATGATGGGCGTCGATAATATTTCAAAGGAATATATTTTTGTCTTAAATCTGTAAGCAAAGGACAAACAAATAGAAAATGAAGTTCGTTCTCTGGGGCAGACTTGCACAATGGACATAAAACATCTAATTCTGTATGAACATTGTAACGTTGCCTGTGTACAGCAATATCAGATACGCCGAATCTAAACTTAGTTAATGCAGATCTGACAAAACTATTAATATTCATCGATAGATAAGGTTCCGCTTCCGTTACCTGATTTGACTTTAGATATCGAAACAAAGAAAATCTCTCACTGTTTTTAATATGACTATTCCAGTCTTGCAAGTTACAATCAATTATTCTCTGCTTAAAACAAGCCAAAAATGTTTTAACACATCCAACACTCTGTTCTAACCAAACAAACGAAAACCCATAACTACAAAGACATTTACGAACAGAAGTTGCCCAAGTTGATTTACCTCTAGAATCTAAATCAAACAATACTTTGTATGCTTTTGCAGGTAATCTGTGTTCTCCCATACGCACGAGCTTAAGCCAATAACTAATACATTTCACGTATGAATTTACGTAAATGGGATATCTGCCAAGCTCACCATAAACCAAATCATTAGGGTTCGTCTATCCACATGCAAAAAGCGTTTCATAGCAAATAAATTTAATTTTTCAATTTCATGATCTTTATCCAATCCCCAAATCTCAGCGCCATACTGTAGAAAGAAACTCGTGGAGAGCGTGGCAGCAGAGAGTCCTCAGAAGAGAAGCCCCCTTCAAGCAAGTGTTTCGGCCCTTATCTCCTGACACTCTAGGGGGTTGGGCCACACCCGGTTCATGACTCCGGATGTCCCTCTGCTGCCCCTTTTTTCCCATCTTGGGACGAGCCATGGCTGGGATTCGAACCCATGACCCTCTGGACATGCTCATTTTCCACTTAATGACTCGCGCTTTAACCACTGAGCCACAGGGACACCTGATATTTGTAGGGAAATTAAGCCTTATGAAGTTCACTTTTGTTCCTCCTTGACCAGATCCAGCTTGAACACCTCTCTGCCGCTTCTGCCATTGCTTTCAGGGCTCTGGTTTTTTCCTTCCCTGCAACTGAGAGCTGTTTCATGAGGCTGTATGCAGACGTTCCTACAAACCCCCTAGCTCCAATTTCTGCAGTGAGGACTTTGACCTGATAGCCTTCTCTCCTCAGGCTGTTTGCCAGATCAGCATACTTTTCAGTCTTGTAGATTTGAGCTGCCTCCATTCTGTTCTCATATGGCACCGTGAGCTCGATCATGATCAGCTGCTTGGTTGACTTAGAGTGGACTACTATGTCTGGTCTCATGCCACTCTTGCTGATGATCTCTGGGTGACTCTTCCATTCTGGGAGGTCTGCAGTGCACTCCCAGTCATCTGCCCCGTCCAGCAGACTCTGCCTGCATGTTTCGAGTGGCACTGTTGTTCTTGGCCATGATTTGCTGCCTCCTGCCGTGAAGAATGTTGCGGGTGCTTTTGGAGTCCTGATTTCCCCTTTTGTGGTGTTGGTACTAGCCCAGACTACTTGTACAATTTCTTTGAGCACTTGGTTGTGCCTCCATGTGTACATTCCTTGAGCCAGGGCTACTTTACATGAGCTTAGGACATGCTTCACTGTTTGTTTTTCATGGCAGAGGGGGCATGCAGGATCGTCTGTTTTCCCCCACTTCACCAGGTTTGCATTTGAGGGCAGAAGGTCATATGCAGATCTGAGAATGAAGCTGATCCTGAGAGGGGCCATGTGCCAAATGTCATTCCAAGTGAGACTTCTTTGGAGTGCATTCTCCCACGTTGTCCATTGCCCTTGCTGGCTCTGCTGGACTGCTTTTTGGAGTCTTTTTTGGTCTTCTTCTTTTCTCATCTCCTGAATCATCATGTCTCTTTTGGCTTTTCCTTTGGCCTTTGACCACCATTCAGTTTTGGTCACCCCCAGTCCTTGTCTGTTGGTCTGTGTGTGTCCTGTTATTTCTCTGATCTTGAGACTTTCTTTTGCAGAATCCATCGCCTCTTGAACTTTCCATTTTCTGCCTGTCTTCAGCTGGGGCTTGATTGCTTCTACCACCTTGTCTCCTGAGTCCTCCAGCATGCTTTGAAGTCTGATCTTCCCTGCTTTGTATTCCTCCAGGATGGATTTCAGGGGTAGTTTCAGCTTTGCTTGGCGACAGTACAGCGCTATGTCAGTCAGACAGGGTGGGACACCAAGCCATTTCCTTGTGAACTTGTTGATTTTGGCTTCCATTGCCTCCACTATGCTGGTGCAGATGTCGTATATCATCAGAGGCCATAGCAGCTTTGGTATCAGCATGAACTGCAGACACCAGACCTTGTATTTGCCAGGGAGCCCACACTGGTCAATGGTCTCCAAGCCTTCCTCCGCCATCTGCTTGGTTTCTTTTGCTCTTTGTGTGTCTTTCAGCGTATCATCATACCATCTTCCAAGGCTCTTGACTGGTTCTTCTGTGACTGTTGGAATGGCCTGGTTGGCAACACTGAAGACCACAGATCCGGCCACTTTTCCTTTCCTCAGTGAGAGACTCCGTGATTTCTTTGGCTTGAACTTCATTCTGGATGAGGCAACTATGTCGTCCAGCCTCTCCAGCACATGACGTGTCTCGTCTTCTCTGGATGAAATCACTGTAGTGTCATCCATGAAGGCCTTGAGAGGAGGCATCTTGTATCCATCGCCAAGGTCTGTTTGTCTCGCGTTGTTTGTTGCTGCTTTCAAGATGAGTTCCATTGCCAGCACGAACAGTATTGGGGAAATTGCACAGCCCATTGCAATACCCACTTCCAAGTTGATCCAGTCTGTTGTGTACTCCTTGGTAGAGAACCGCATTGAGAAGCCATTGAAGTACTTCTTGAGCATGTCGCGGATGTTCTTTGGCACATGGTACATCTCAAGAGCCAACTGTATCATCTCATGGGGCACAGATCCATAGGCGTTTGCCAGATCAAGCCACACTACGTCCAGGTCTCTCTTTTCTGTTTTTGCTTTTTGGATTGCGTCCCAGATCATTGTGGCGTGTTCTACACAGCCAGCCACGCCTGGGATGCCACCTTTCTGGACTGACACATCCAAGTACTTGTTTTCCATCAGGTACTTGGTCAGCCTTGCTGCCATGACAGAGAAGAAGATTTTCCCTTCGACGTTCAGTAGTGATATTGGCCTGAACTGGCTAATGTCACTTGAGTTTTGCTCTTTGGGGATGTACACACCATCTGCCGTCATCCACTGGCCACTGATCTTCTGTACAATAGGCTGCACTTGGGCATCAAACAATTTAAAAAATGATTTAACTGAAACACTTTCAAATTTATAAAGCAAGCTTAAAATAGCTATAACAGCACGCTTTCCTCTGTTAACAAGATCATGACAGGCAAACGTAAAGCTAAGTTTTGTTGAAAAATATATGCCCAAGTACTTGTAAGCATTTACCACCGACATTTGCGAACTTCTATACGACCACCTTTCACGCGATGCTAAGAAACCACCCTTTCGAAAAACTATAATGTTTGATTTACCCATGTTTACTTTCAAATCCAGTCTATATGCTGCAGAATGCAAATTATTCAATTGGTTTTTTAATCCTACGACAGTTTCAGAGAGCAAGACGATATCATCTGCAAATAACAATATAAATAATTCAATCAAGTCAAAAGTGACACCATGTCTTCCCTTCTCAATAATTTCTACTGCTAATTCATTAATATACAATGTAAATAATACTGGGCTGCAGACATTCCCCTGTTTAACAGCCTGAGTACATCTGATATAGTCACTAAATTTTGCCCCACATCTTATCGTAGCT
>CM065738.1:51079549-51094549 GCA_033310375.1 Conus canariensis | reverse complement strand
TTTAACATTTTTATTTCCTTTGCTTGGTGCTTTGTTTTCCTCATTGAGAGGGGCATGCACGTGCATGCATGCTAACATGTTCTCAGAGAGAGAGAGAGAGAGAGAGAGAGAGAGAGAGAGAGAGAGAGGAGGACAGAGAGAGAGAGAGAGAGAGAGTGTGTGCATATCTGTGTGATTAGATGTATGCGTGCACATTTGTGTGCGTGCGTGCGTGAATGTAGAGATATACATATAACACATATATGTATATATTATATACATATGTGTGTGTATGCGCGCGCGCGTGCGTGCGTGCGTGCGTTCGCATGTGTGTGTGTGTGTGTGTGTGTGTGTGTGTGTGTGTGTGTGTGTGTGTGTGTTGTGTTTCTGTGTCCTTGTCTGCCTGTCTATATCGGTGTCTGGAGAGAGAGAGAGAGAGAGACAGACAGACAGACAGACAGACAGACAGACAGACAGACACACAGACACACAGAGACAGAAACAGAGATACAGAGACATAGAGAGAGAAACATACTGACAGACTGACAGACAGACAGACAGACAGATGATTAGAACAGAGAGAAGAAAGGACACAGACATACAGATCTACACTAAAAAAAAAAAAAAGGGTGGGGGGGGGGGGGGGGGGGGGGCGAGAGCCAGAGCACTCACAAAGACCATAGCAGCCGGACACAGTCACTAGATCGTCAACCACTCCCTGTCGGAACACGCTGAAAAAAAAGTCCCTCACTTCAAGCCATAGACTACAAACTGGGAGAGAAAAAACAAGCCATGGGAAAGTAGAGTGAAGGGGCGGACTGAAAGAGGCCATATTAAGTTCCAGGCGGACAGACAGCAAACCAGAGAGAGAGAGAGAGAGAGAGAGAGAGAGAGAGAGAGAGACAGACAGACAGACAGACAGACAGACAGACAGAAGCAGACAGACAGACACAGACAGAGAGACAGAGACAGAGAGACAGAGAGACAGAGAGAGACAGAGAGAGAGAGAGAGAAGAGAGAGAGAGAGAGAGAAGAGAGAGAGAGAGAGAGAGAGAGAGAGAGAGGGAGAGAGAGAGAGAGAGAGAGAGCACACTTCTGACGAAAAAGAGAGGAATATAGTCAGACGGATTCTCAGAATAAGAGCATGACGACGGAGTTGCACACGGACGTGGAAATGACGAAATCCACGAAGTAGCACCACCATTAGGAGAAAAAAAAAATCGCATAGAAAGAACATTTTCAAGTAAAGGCCTAATAATAAAATAGTAAACAAATACAGAGAGAGAGAGAGAGAGAGAGAGAGAGAGAGAGAGAGAGAGAGAGAGAGAGAGAGAGAGAGAGAGAGAGAGAGCCATAGACAACAAACTGGGAGAGAAGAACAACCCATGGGAAAGTAGAGTGAAGGGGCGGACTGAAAGAGACGATATTAATTAAGTGTCAGGCGATGGAAAGAGAGGTCGAATAAGATAGCACGTGAAGGGAAGAGAGTGTGGGGGTTGGGAGGGGACGGAGTGGGGGGGGGGGGTGGGCTGATGGAGAAGGGTGGGTATTGCTCAAGTATGGGTTTTGGACTTAACACAAGGAAAATAAGTGGGATGCTTTTTTTTTTTTTCAAGTTTAGTTCCATGTTCATTGCAAATGCAACATAATATAAGCCGGTCCATGTTCATTGCAAATGCAACATAATATAAGCCGGTCCATGTTCATTGCAAATGCAACATAATATAAGCGGTCCATGTTCATTGCAAATGCAACATAATATAAGCGGTCCATGTTCATTGCAAATGCAACATAATATAAAGCGGTCCATGTTCATTGCAAATGCAACATAATATAAGCGGTCCATGGTCATTGCAAATGCAACATAATATAAGCGGTCCATGGTCATTGCAAATACGGAATAGCGTTTTTTTATTTTATTTTTGTTTTTGTCTTTCATTCCTGATCTCTCTCTCTCTTCTCTCTCTCTCTCTCTCTCTCTCTCTCTCTCTCTCTCTCTCTCTCTTCTCTCTGTCTCTCTGTCTCTCTGTTTTGTCTGTCTGTCTGTCTGTCTGTCTCTCTCTCTCTCTCAGTCTCTTTTTGCCTCTCTCTCTCTCTCTCTCTCTCTCTCTCTCTCTCTCTCTCCCTCCCTCTCTCTCTCTCTCTCTATCTGTCTGTCTGTCTGTCTGTCTGTCTCTCTCTCTCCCTCTCTCTCTCTCTCTCTCTCTCTCTCTCTCTCTCTGTATCCATACATATACTACAAATTTATGATGATGATCATGATGATGATGAGAGAGACAGAGAGACAGATAGAAAGAGAGAGACAGAGAGACAGAGACACAGAGACATAGAGACCGAGAGAGAGAGAGAGACAGAGAGAGAGAGAGAGACAGAGACAGAGAGACAGAGAAGCTGGCAGATGAACAGAATAAACAAAACAACTGGAGACCGAAACATCAAGACAGAAAAGAAGCGAGAGCCATTGCTGAGAAGTCTCAGCACTCAGACAGACACACTGAATCATCAACCACTCCTTGTCGGAACACACCAGGAAACAAAAAAGTCGCAATATCGCGACGACACGGACTAGAAAGGGGAGACAAGTGCTGGGCTTCCCAAGTAAAGGTGTGTGGGTGGAATACAAAGGGGCGATAAGTCTGACAGCTAGAAAGACATGTCCAATGAGATGCAGTTGAAGGAAGGAAGGAAGGAAGGGGAGAGAGGATAATGGATGGAGAGGAATGGGTATTGCTCAACTTACAGTACTGGTCTTGCTACAGAAAAATAGTGGAATGCTTGGGGTTTTTTTTTTTTCAAGGTTAGTTCCATGTTCATTGCTAATGCACAGTAGTGGGTTTGTTGTTGTTGTTGTTGTTGTTGTTCCATTCTTTATCTCTCCCTGTCCTTTTGTTTGTTCCTCTCTCTCTCTCACTCTCTCTCTCTCTCCCCCTCTCTCTCTCTCTCTCTCTCTCTCTCTCTCTCTCTCTCTTCTCTTCTCTCTCTCTCTCTCTCTCTCTCTCTCTCTCTTTCACTCTCTCTCTCTCTGCTTGTCTTGTTCTGTCTGTGTGTTGTCTCTCTCTCTTCTCTCTCTCTCTCTCTCTCTCTCTCTCCTCTTCCTCTCCTCTCTCTCTCTCTCTCTCTCTCTTCTTCTGCTCTTCCCCTGCTTTCTGTCTGTCTGTCTCGTCCCCCTCTGCTGTTTGTCTGTCTCTCTCTCTCTCTCTCTCTCTCTCTCTCTCTCTCTCTCTCTCTCTCTCTCTCTCTTTCTCTCTGTATTTGTTTACTGCTTTATTATTAGGCCTTTACTTAAAATTTTCTTTCTATGCGTAATTGCTTTCTTCTAACGGTGGTATTACTAGAAGAAAGCAATTACGAATAGAAAGATCCGTCCAAACCTTACAGAGTTCCTCTCATCTACGTCTGTTGGTCGTCAAGAAGAAACAGTTATGTGCCGGCTGCACACCGGCCATTCGTATTTTACCCATTCATACCTTTTAAAGAGTGAAGAAGCTCCGTGGTGCATTCCATGTCATGTGCCACTCACAATGAAACATATTCTTTCAGAGTGTTGGGACTTGCACGATGTGAGACACAGCAGATTCCATGAAAACCTTGTTCAGAGATGTTCCGCCTGACGCGATCTTTGAGTTCTTGAAAGAGATTAACATTTTTCATCGGATCTGAGCTTTTACAGTCGAAAGATTTTTAACAAACTTTCGGATGGGTTTTTCGATGTATTTTAAAGAATTGTGTGAATGAATGACTTGTGAGTTGATTTTAACGTGGTGACAGCCCTGATGTGGCCCTTTGCGGTCGGCTGGGCAATAAGTAACATTATCTTATCTTCTATGCGTAATTGCTTTCTTCTAACGGTGGTGTTACTTCATGGATTTGGGGATTTCCGCGTCCATGTACAAATCAGTGGTCATGCTCTTGTACTGAGAATCCGTCTGACTGTATTCCTTTCTTTGTCGTTAGAGGAGTGCGCTCTCCTCACCCCCCCCCCCCCCCCTCTCTGGTTTGCTGTCTGTCTCTCCGTCTGTCAGTCAGTCTTTAAGTCAGTCAATCTGTATGTCAGTCAATCAGTCTGTCTGTCTCTCCCTCTCCCAGTCTCTCTCTCTGTCTCTCTCTCTCCCTCCCTCTCTATCTCTCTCTCTCTGGTTTGCTGTCTGTCTGTCTGCCCGTCTGTCTGTCAGTCAGTCAGTCTGTCTGTCTGTCTCTATGTCTGTCTGTATCTCTATGTGTCTGTGTGTCTGTCTGTCAGTCTCTCTCTCTCTCTCTCTCTCTGGTTTGCTGTCTGTGTGTATGTCCGTCTGCCAATCTGTCTGTCTCCCTCCTTACACCCCCCCCCCCCCCCCCCCCCCTGTGTTTTCGTGTCTTCCTGTCTTCCGCTTTTCAGTTGCAGTACACTCCAGTTGTTTTTTTTTCAAACTCTTCATTTAACGACGGCTTGAAATCAGACTCACGTTTCACCTTGCCCATGCAATCAAGTTCAGCTACGCCACGGGGTGTGCTAGTGTATGTAAATCAATCGTCCCTGTCTTCCGTGGCTGGCAAAGGAAGGAAGGAAGGAAGGAAGGAAGGAAGGAAGGAAGGAAGGGGAAAGTCTTTCTTCCAGGGAGGAGAAAAAAGGTAATGAGAGAGTTCGGGTTTGTTCTTCGTCTGAATGTAAAGAAGCTAAGTGTGTGTGTGTGTATGTGTGTGTGTGTGTGTGTGTGTGTGTGTGTGTGTGTGTGTGTGTGTGTGTGTGTGTGTGTGTGTTTGCGCGCTCGCGCGCATACGCGAGCGAGTGCGTATATGCGTGCAAGCGCGCTTGAATGCATGTGTGTGTGTGTGTGTGTGTGTGTGTGTGTGTGTGTGTGTGTGTAAAGAATGTAAAGAAGCTAAGTGTGTGTGTGTGTGTGTATGTGTGTGTGTGTGTGTGTGTGTGTGTGTGTGTGTGTGTGTGTGTGTGTGTTTGCGCGCTCGCGCGCATACGCGAGCGAGTGCGTATATGCGTGCAAGCGCGCTTGAATGCATTGTGTGTGTGTGTGTGTGTGTGTGTGTGTGTGTGTGTGTGTGTGTGTGTGTGTGTGTGTGTGTGTGTGTGCGTGCATTCGTGCGTGCGTGCGTGAGTGCGTGTGTCTGTGTGCCTGCGTGCCTGCATGTGTGTGTGTGTGTGTGTGTGTGTGTGTGTGTGTGTGTGCGCGCGCGCGTGCGCGCGCGTGTACACATACGCGAACGAGTGCGTATATGCATGCATGCGCGCTTGAATGCATGTGTGTGTGTGTGTGTGTGTGTGTGTGTGTGTGTGTGTGTGTGTGTGTGTGTGTGTGTGTGTGTGTGTGTGTGCAGGCGTGCTTGCGTGCGTGTGTGCGTGAGTGGCTGTGTTCCTGTGTGCTTGCGTGCCTGTTTGTGTGCACGTGTGTGTGTGTGTGTGTGTGTGTGTGTGTGTGTGTGTGTGTGTGTGTGTGTGTGTGTGTGTTTGCCTGTGTGTACCCTCTATTATGCACTGCCAGTTCTTAGATCACAGTCTATTATCTGATTCACCTTTAAAAGACTCATTCTAAACTCAATTAATCACGATCATTAATATCTTAACACTGCAGCAGTTTTGCTTTTTTTCCCCCTTAGATTACGTATTTTATTTCACTTCAGTCTAGACATTTGTGTAGAATATGTTTGAAGTGTTTCAATGGTCAAATCGAACCACCACCACCACCACAACCACCACCAACACCACCACCAATAGCAACAACGACGACAACGACAACAACAACAACAACAACAACAACAACAACAGACATACTCGATGGACTAGCTCTCCGTCTGTCTGTTTGTCTGTATGTGTGGCTGTCTGTCTGTATCGTATAGCTATTTAGGTACCAGTTTCTCTGTGGGCCTGTCTATCAAATTGTACAGTACTTTCCTGAAGTAGCGATCTAATTATAATCCTCACATTGCCCTGCCCTTTCTGACTGCGGAACAACCTCAGACTGTCTGAGACAGACAAAAAGGACCTCCCTCAGTTGCCTCCAGTGACGACCTGGAACCCCCAGTCTGTCTGCTCCTTGACTGGGGAGATGGAGTCATAAGCGACACGGCCGTCTGTGTACAGGGGAGATATCTTTGGGGAATAACCAATTTCCGAGATTATAGGGACCCCCGTCTATGTCTCCTGTATATGTTTGTCATCTTTCCCAGGGTCGTCCTTGCATTCTTTTTCGCCTTTTGTCTTCAAGGATAATTACCGGGAGTATCTATAAGTTTAGGAGCGACAGCGATGGATGTTGAAACTTACATTCTTTTATCATGATCATAACTACATTCCTCATTCGTCTCTCCGTCTGTCTTTTTATCTGTCTGTCGGTCTGTCACTCTCCCTCTCCCCCCCCCTTCCTCCCCCCTCTCTCTCTCTCTCTCTCTCTCTCTCTCTCTCTCTCTCCCCCCTCCCCTCTCTCTCTCTCTCTTGAAAAAAACTGACAGAAAAGAAAAAAACGTCTTTTGTTTTATTTATGCTGTTCTCTTGGTATAAGCAGCACATTATCAGAGTGAGTGCCAGTACACCACACATTAGAACATAAACAAACCCAGACACTTTGTATCAAACGCCGAAACACTGAAAATCAGCATATCAGAATATGTCCATGCATGGTGTGTAAGAGACTGGTTGGAGGGGCAAAAAAAAACAAAAGGAAAGAAAAGGAAAGAAAGACGAAGCAGCTGAGCATGTCAGACAGGACGGCAAGGTGGTGTATCGATGAGGCAAAGTCTAACTGGAATCATGGGAATTGCTTTCAGTCATAGCTAGTGCTGTCTGTCTGTCTGTCTGTCTGTCTGTCTGTCTGTCTTGGTCTCTGATTTCCTGTTGATCTGCTCAGTCGTTTTGGCTGCTGTATGTCTTTTCCTTAGTGTCCGGTTTCTTGTCACTTTATTTGGTTTTGTCTGGCTCATTCTTGGTGGTGGTGGTGGTGGTGGTGGTGATGGTGGTGGTGGTCAATGTGACCATGGAACCACTTCAAAACCCGTTCTACATGTTTGTCTAGACTGGAGTACAATAAAGTACATAACTGAAGAAAAAACAAACACAAGTGCTAAGGTGATAAAAAGATTAATGTGCGTGATTAATTCATTTCAAAATTGGCTCCCTGCTTCATGCTCATAACAATTCTGCGATCGCCATCTCTCTCTCTCTCTCTCTCTCTCTCTCTCTCTCTCTCTCTCTCTCTCTCTCTCTCTCTCTCTCTGTGATTGCATGCGCTTGTGTGGAAGCTATTTGTCTATTCGTGAAATGCACATGCACAGATATGAACATGGGTGCATGTATACACGCATACATCCTTGAACAATCTATATTTGTTCAGGGAATGGGTCAAACTGTTGCTTGCTGTCAGTCCACCGTGTCATGCCGCTTGTAACAGCATCGGGTCGTCCTTTTCCTCAACCTGCTGTCCACTCCCCGTGCGACTAACTCTGCTAATAGATTTTACAGAAGCCTGGGGTATTGGAAATAAACAGTCGCTCTAAAGCCTTCACGTTCTGCTGTCTTCAATCAAAGGGTTGCACACGATACTGCACAAAGGGTAGCACACGACACTGCACAAAGGGTTGCACACGACACCTGCACAAAGGGTTGTACGCGACACCTACACAAAGGGTTGCACACGACACCTGCACAAAGGGTTGCACACGACACCTGCACAAAGGGTTGTACGCGACACCTGCACAAAGGGTTGCACACGACACTGCACAAAGGGTTGCACACGACACCTGCACAAAGGGTTGTACGCGACACCTGCACAAAGGGTTGCACACGACACTGCACAAAGGGTTGCACATGACACTGCACAAAGGGTTGCACACGACACTGCACAAAGGGTTGCACACGACTCCTGCACAAAAGGTTGCACACGACACTGCACAAAGGGTTGCACACGACACCTGCACAAAGGGTTGCACACGACACCTGCACACAGGGTTGCACACGACACCTGCACAAAGGGTTGCATACGGCACCTGCACAAAGGGTTGCACGCGACACTGCACAAAGAGTTGCTCACGACACCTGCACTTTGCATCATTCAGTTATGATGATAATAGCTCATGGTCAAACCTTAGCTTCAGTCTTAACGATCAGACCTCAACTTCAATTTTATTGAAATCCTGCCCTCAACATCTCCAGGCTTCGTGGTGAAATGAACGATAAGTGAAGACGAACGTTTCAGAGTGGAATGGTACTGGAACAAATTGCACTGCTTATGCCAAACGTGCAGTTTTTTTTTCACTGTGACGATTCACATGTCGATTATGTAATGTAAGTGTCTTCCACTATCATCATTTTACCACAACCTGCCCGACAATGTTCACCTCTTGTGCTGTAGGCACGTACGCACACACCCACTCAAGCGCATTAGAAAAGATACTTACTGGTCCAGAGAGAGAGAGAGAGAGAGGAGGTCAGAGAGAGAGCAGCCTCTCTCTCTCTTTCTCTCCCTGTCTCTCTCTCTCTCTCTCTCAGTTCATAGTTATGTAGACAGACAGGCAGATAGATAGACATATAGATAGATAGATAGACAGACACACACACACACACACACACACACACACACACACACACACACACACACACACACAGATAGATCGATAGATAGACAGATAGATAGATAGATAGATTGATAGATAGATAGATAGATAGATAGATAGATAGATAGATAGATAGATAGATAGATAGACAGATAGGTCGTATGCGTACGTGCTAGCTGATATGTCTTCTGTTTATATAACTGTTTCCTTCCGCTTAATATCCATCACTGATTTTCTCTTGGCAGAGGTGTCCGTTGCTTCTTCTCCCCCATCTATTTGAGCCAGGCAGAGTTCGTGACGTGTCCATTTTCAGACCTCGCCATCGATCTGTCCGTATGCCTCTGTGTGTGTGTGTGTGTGTGTGTGTGTGTGTGTGTGTGTGTGTGTGTGTGTGTGTGTGTGTGTGTGTGCGTGCGTGCGTGCGTGTGTCTCTCTGTATGTGCGTGTGCGCCTGTGTGTCTGTGCCTCTGTGTGTGTGTTCGTTCATTCGTTCTTTAATTTAACGTCTATCCACCTAACAGTGATCTTAGACAGTATGTAAATGTTATGTGTGTGTGCATGTGATGTTTTTGGGTGTATGCATGCGAACGGTTGGTGTTGATTTTGGGCATACGTAGGTATGTATAATGCAATTAGGCCTAGAAAAAAAAAAGAAAATAAAAAAGAAAAAGAAAAGAAAACAACAACAACAAAAAAAACACCACATAACTGAATCCAAAACTATAAAAGAAACACTAAATAAGCAACTAACACCAAGATGGGGAAAATAACATAGACGTTAAAGTAAATGTCCAATTGGGCTCTTAATCAGTCCTTGAACAACTTCAAAAATATTTGATTCGTTAGAGATGACATCTTCAAAGACTGACATCGACGGTTCGGTGTTCAACAACCAAGCAGGTAAATAGGGTTTCATTCTATCGCACAAAAAAAGTAGATGGAACGGAGTGATTTGCTGGCCACAAATACAAGTCACATGTTTACAGAATTTTGTTTTAAAGGCATCAAGCCTCAATCTAAAAATCAAACTTTTTAAAATCCTCTCTTGGTAGAGATTCTTGATACCTGTTTTATTGTCTGATATCTTGTTAAATAATATACCCTTTTTGCCTTTTCCCTTATTTAAAATAGTATTCCAGGCTGCGTCTTTTAAAAGACTATAACTCTCATGTAAGGATAAAGGAATGTATATCTTTGTTAAATCAGTTTCAGTGATAGCAGCCTTTTTGGCTAATGTGTCTACCCTTTCATTAGCAGATAATCCACAGTGAGATGGAACCCAACAAAAATCGACATAAGAACCACGTAAATGCAAAAAATGAATTAGGTGGTACACTTCTGATATAAGTTCTGCTCTCACAGTTGTATTCGAAAATTTTAGAGCTTGTAGGACTGATTTTGAATCAACACAAAGTAGTATTTGAAATACAGGAAATCGAAAATCAAGAAGAAAGTTTAATGCCATAATAATGGCAACAAGTTCCGCAGTAAATATGGAAATATTCTGACCAAGGTGGTAACCTTTCTCTATTTTTAAGGATGGAATTATGAATGCTGAACCAGACAAATGATTGTCTAGTACAGAACTATCTGTATAAATTTTAAGGTGATTTATATAAGTTTCATTTATATGTGATTTAACATACGTTGGCAGCAAGGGTCCATCACTTTTTCTTAAACTTGTATAGTCTATGTCATAATTTGCTCTACTAAGTTCCCATTCTGGGATAGTGCTAACAGACACCTGAGGAGCTACGTTTTGAGGTGCAGTGCCTGCTTTTGTAAATAAGTCAGATGTGTATGAGGCTATCGATTTTAGAGAATCAATTTTTTGTGCCCGTTTAGGAAAATTTATTTCTGATTTTAATTCAGTTTCACTGGTATTAAGATTTTGTAGTGTATGACTTCTTAAGATATATTTTGCAGATGCAAGTTTCATATTTTCTTCAAAAGGCAACATTCCGATCTCCATATAAGTTCTTAAAGTTGATGTATGAACCGGGACACCAAGAGCTATCTTGTAAGCTTTACTATCGATACTCTGCAACTTTTTGATTAAATATTTTGGGGCTGAAAAAAATGTCTCCTGGGCATAGGATAGTTTTGATCGTACAAGCGCAGTAGCTAAATGTGTTAATACTTTGCTGTCTTTACCCCAGGATTGTTGACTCACCATTTTCAAGAAATTTAAAGTTTTCTTAGCTTTTGTTAAAATAGTTTGTATGTGATTATTCCAGCTCAATTTAGAAGTTAAATTTACTCCTAAAAATTTTACAACTTTTTTATATTCAAGGCACAATCCATCTATTTGAAATGTGTGTGTGTGTGTGTGTGTGTGTGTGTGTGTGTGTGTGTGTGTGTGTGTGTGTGTGTATGTGTGTGTGTGTGTGTGCGTGCGTGCGTGCGTGCGTGTGTGTGTGTGTGTGTGTGTGTGTGTGTGTGTGTGTGTGTGTGTGTGTGTGTGTGTGTGTGTGTTCGCGCGCGCGCGCGCCGTAAAGACCCATTACGGAACGGTATATCTGTGAACACTTTTTTTTTATCTGTGGTGGAGAGAATTTCTTCTTTTTTCATGTCTCCAGGAGATCACGTTCGGGTAATTCAGAAACAGCAGTGCCCTCATTTTATTCATTCTTCTTCCCGTGCCAGAGATGATTTCGTCTTTTTATTCCCGCTGGGAGCCAGAGTATGGCGCCGTCGGAGGTAAGAGCTGGCTGGCAGGAGGCAGGGGCACGGCCGGAGGAGTCCCTGCACGATCAATAGGGTTAGCTCCCTTCCACAGACCTGACGGGATGACGGTGCTGGTTCTGTGACTGGGGGGGGGGGGGGGGGGGGGGGAGTGAGTCAAGGGTGGATTTTGGAGTCTACAATTGAACAGTTCTTCTACTGCTGTTGACTCCTCCTGCTGCTGTCCTACTGCTACTGCTACTACTACTACTACTACTACTACTACTACTACTACTACTACTACTACTACTACTACTACTACTTCCACCACCACCACTACCACCACTACTACTAGTGCTACTACTTTCATTACCACCACCACTCCACCATCACCACTGCTGCTGCTGCTACAAATATTGCCACTACTACTACTACTACTACTACTACAACTGCAGTTGCTGCTACCACTACTACTTCTACTATCACTACTGTTGCTGCTGCTGCTGCTGCTGCTGCTGCTGTGCTATAACTTCCTCTCCTCCTGCTTCTCCTTCTCCTCCTCCGCCTCCTCCTCCTCCTCTTCCTCCGCTTCCTCCTCCTCCTCCTCCTCCTCCTCCTCTTCCTCCGCCTCCTCCTCCTCATCTTCCTCCGCCTCCTTCTCCTGTTCCTCCTTTTTTTGCAACAACAACAACAACAACAACAGCAACTGCTACTGCAATTACTACTCCTACTACTAGTAGTACTACTTACTACTACTTATTTCTACTACTACTACCACCACCACCGCCGCCGCCGCCGCCGCCGCCGCTATTACAACTACTACTACTATTTCTACAGCAGCAGCTGCTGCTGTTGCTGTTCCTGCTCCTGCTGATGTTGCTGTTCCTACTGCTCCTATTGATACCCCCACTGCTATTCCTGGTCATACTCCTACTCTTCCTTCTCTTCCTCAACGAAAAGAACGGCGACGACTTTCGCAGAGTTGAACAAGTAATGTTATTTTGTTCTCTGGTCGTTGCCTGTCCATTTGCACAAACAGATTTGAAGACTTCCTAATAACTCTAACAGGCGCCAGCACAAACGGTGTGGCCACAGCACGAGATCAGACTGGCGAACAAACATGGTTCTCCGAGGGACTGTCGAGGGAAGGCGAAACAGAGGCCGGCAGAAAAAAACAAAACAAAACAAAACCCAAGATGCAAAGCATATAAACGTACTCGCAGTTCTCCTCTTAGGTACGGTGTGCCTCAGGGTTCTGTACTTGGGCCAGTCCTTTTTGTGCTGTATGCTAGTCCTGTGTCTGACGTCATCAGTGGTCACGCCATGTCGCATGAGAGCTTTGCTGACGATACTCAGCTTCATCAGTCGGCTCCCATTGCTGAAACTGACTCACTGATTTCTCGGATGCGGGGCTGCATTGCAGACCTGAAGGACTGGATGACAACCAACAAACTACAACTAAACGACGACAAGACGGAACTCATGTTCGTGACAAAACAGCCTAACCATCCTTCTCTGCCTTCAACTGTCACTATCAATAACTGTGCTGTCTCTGTCTCCACCTCTGTCCGCAGTCTAGGGGTCATACTTGACCAATCCCTCTCCTTTGAGAAACAGGTTTCAAATATTTGCAAGATTGCCTATTTAGAACTAAGAAGAATCAGCTCTGTACGTCACCTTCTCTCTACAGATGCTACAAAAACTCTCATTTGTGCATTTGTCTTATCTAGAATAGATTACTGCAACTCACTTTTGGCCGGCCTTCCAAAATACC
The DNA here is from genome assembly GCA_033310375.1 of Conus canariensis. Lineage (NCBI taxonomy): Eukaryota > Metazoa > Mollusca > Gastropoda > Neogastropoda > Conidae > Conus > Conus canariensis. Next base: position 51,081,594 of record CM065738.1, on the reverse strand, counting down.
TGATAGAAAGATTACAGCGAATCCAAAATCATGCAGCCCGAGTCGTCTGTAGAGCAAGAAAACATGCTCACATTTCGCCTCTCCTCCACTCTCTTCACTGGCTATCTGTCTCAAACCGTATCTCGTACAAAATCTCAACTCTCACTTTCTCTGCTCTCTTTGAAAATGGACCTTCTTATCTCTCAGATCTCCTTAAAATCTACACCCCATATCGACAACTACGCTCCTGTGCTGACGACCGCCTTCTGCGAATGACTCGCTTCAGGACTACTACTGGTGAAAGATCTTTCTCTTTTCAAGCTCCAGCGACGTGGAACAGACTGCCAGACTGTCTCAGACATTCAGATTCTATCTCTTCTTTCAAGTCTAAACTTAAAACCCATCTATTTTCTCATAATTAGTCAATGCTGTGGGGAGAGGGGGGGGGGGGTACAACCTAACTCATAGCCGTCTGAGCCTTTTCAAATGTAGCGTATGTGTATGTTCTTTATTATATGTATTTGTTGTATGATTGAAAGTTATAGGATTAAGTTTTTGTAGTGATATTTGAAGAATAAGTGAATGTCACATTGGTAGGATTAGGATTTGTTAGTTATTGTAGTAATAGTATTTGTAGTTGGGTGTAAGGTGTATTATTGTATATGAGAAGGGTGAATGTAGTATGACTTTGTAAAGCGCTTAGAGAAATTCGTTTGATTAAGCGCTATATAAGAAATCATTATTATTATCTTGAATACGCGTGAGATATTCTGTAATGACGAAAAACCGTTTTGGGCCGTTACAGCCGTTAGTAACGGCTATTCTGGTAAACATCGGCCATCATCTGTGACCCATAATGAACATACCTACAAACTTTCAGAAAGATCGGCCAAGTACTTTCTGAGATATTCCATAAAAAAGAAAAACAGTTATGGGCCGTTATAGCCGTTAGTAACGGATATAACGGTAAAATAAAACATTGGGCATCATCCGTGACCCATAATTAACATACCTACAAGTTTTCAGAAAGATCGGCCGACTACTTTCTGAGATACTCCATAAAGACGAAAAACCGTTATGGGCCGTTATAGCCATTAGTAACTGCTATGATGGTAAAATAAAACATCGGGCATCATCCGTGACCCATAATGAACATACCTACAAATTTTCAGAAAGACCGGCCCAGTAGTTTTGTCTGGAGCGAGTGGAACACATTTTGACCACGGACGGACAGACAGACAGCATTTCTTCGTTCCCATTGTAAAGTACTCCCTGTTCTTTTAGAACAGGGAGTACAAAAAACAGGGCAGATAACATAAGAGGCGGGGAGCGGCAAGCCTGAAGCAGAAACACAGGTCCTCGCACACAACTGACAGAAACGGAACGAGTTGGTGGGGAGGACATTCTTTCCTCCTGTGTCGCCCCCACGACACTACTCGGAGTTCGGGGACCGGACCAAGGCAATGCAAGGAAAGCCTGTGAGACATGCAGGACCGAAAATAGTCAACGGAGAAATAGTTTCGCCTTGATATACTTCAGGTTCCGCTACCGCTGCTACTGCGACAGTTCCTACTGCTACTGTTTCAGCAACTGCCAGTATCATCTCTCCTCGTATTCTTGCTTCTACTACTGACAACAATCACTGCTGCCACTCTGCTTTTTATTTTCACCACCATAGCTCCAGATTTCACTCTGGACTTCTCCGACCACTACTGTGTTGTTGCCCAGCTCCGCCTCTCACGTCCTTCACGCCTTCCTGTGTACGTGGAGGCCAGAAAGATCGCCGCTGTCAACACCGTCACCTTCCAGTCTGATCTTCGGGCCAGACTGGAGGCCTCTTCACACCTGTCAGCAGACCAGCTCCACCAGCTTCTGTCCAGTCTACTAGATCAGCACGCTCCAGCCACCCGCCGCCAGATCTCCAGCCGGCCTCCCTCACCCTGGTTCACCTCCGTCGGACCTCAGCTGTTGCAGGCTAAGCGAGAACGACGCCAGGCAGAGCGTTGCTGGCTCAAATCTGGACTACATGTTCATAGACAATTTTTTCGTACTGCCAATAAGCTAGT
>CM065738.1:51067049-51074549 GCA_033310375.1 Conus canariensis | reverse complement strand
GGCAAGACACCGTTTTACAGACAGTATTCAGGTTGTTGTTCGCTATGAGGAAAATGATGAAAGAACGAGGAATCAAAGGGAGAGACAGACTACTAACGCGATGTGGAGGAAGAGACACAGCCCACAAACGTAGGAGTCACGATAGGTCTCTAAATAGAACGGGGTAATCTTCTTGCACCATACTCGCACACATGATTATAATGGTACACGAGTGACCAGACAGATGCAATCACACGCAAGTGCCCGCACGCACGCACATGGGCGCAAAGTCCTCTCCAAATCAATACAGGGCGGTCAATCAGGGAGGCTGTCCTGGTTAGAACAGTCAAGTCGTTTCTTAGTCTAGAACTGTCCCCCGTTTCTTTTGTTATGATTCTGGATCTATCTTTAGTAATAATGATTGACATCACCTTCTTAATTGTCCGGGAAGAACGCATGAAAATCTGATTTCATATGCAGCATGTAGTGGAGGTTCTGGTCGATTTAAAACAAATTCAGTTGGTCCATTGCTCTTAATTATACAAGACTGACTACCCCCCCCACCCCCACCCCCACCCCCAACCCCCCTCCTCACGCCCACCAATTTGTGTGTTGAAGAAAGCTTTTATATACACATACTTTGTTTTACGTACTTCGTTGGTCCTGCTTGTTTCTAGGGGGAAAGTATAATAAAGACCTGTAACAAAGTCTGTACCAGGATTTGTTTTTTTTTCATAACGTTTTATCTGCTTCATATGTGGTGATCTTTTCCTCTAATGATTTTTTTTGTGGTTCGATTGATCTTGTGCGATTTCAGGAGATCATACACACACACACACACACACACACACACACAATATATATATATATATATATATATATATATATATATATATATATATTTGTTAAAATCAAATTATATATATATATATATATATATATATATATATATATATATTTGTTAAAATCAAATGTTAAGAGGAGTATTAAAAATCATCTACAATATTGTTTCGAGCGTGGCTCTCTTCAGGATGATGTTTGGGTCGCCTACTGCCGGTGTTATATAGCGTGCGGGGCCCAGTTGTCACTGTTTTCACGTGCAGGTTGGTTACACGTGTTTTTTTTTGGGGGGGGGGTTCAGGTTGTTGTTCGGGGTGTGTTCACTAACAACGATTTCCAGATTTCCATTTGTGCCTGCAGTTGTTTACTATTTCTGTTTTAGTGTTTAAAGTTGCTAGGTGTGGTTTACATAGTATTAGCCATTTTTCAGTTAAACATAAGTTGCATCTTTTTGAAATATTACTGTATGGTGATGCCCTTTTTATGATTTTCCAGGATATGTTGTAGTTTATTTTTGCATCTTTAAGTCTCCAAATGTATTTGCTCAGTTCTGTTTGGTTTTTGTATTTTTCTTTATTGAATGACTGTTTGTGGTTTGCATATCTGGTTTTAAAGTGATTTTCAGTAATCCCTATATATGTTTCTTGTTCGTTTTCTGATGTCACAGTGGCTTGGTATACAATATTGTTGTAGAGGCATTTATTGCTTAAGGGGCACTGCTCTCTTTTGGTGCAATTGCAGGATTTCCTTTCTTCACCCTTCTGTGCTGTGTTGGTTTTCATTTTGTTGAATGAATCAATCAAATTTTTGAGGTTGGGCATACATGAATATGATAGTTTGACGGTGTTTTTGTTGAATATTTTAGACAGTTTGTGTTCTTTAGGAACGATGCTGTTAAGATTTTAAAAAATTCTTTCCCTATGCTTGTTTTAAGTTTCCTGTCGTATGGGGGGTTGTACCATATGATGTTCCTTTTCCTGTTTTTCTTGCTTTTGTTCATGTTATTATCTGGGTTGTGTTGTAGTTTGTAGTTGTAACCACGTTTTTGCAGCGCATCTTGGTATTCTACTGCTGCGTTATTGAATACTCTTTCATTGCATGACAAATTGGATAGTCTCTTGTTTATGCCATTGGGTATAGTTTTTAATACAGATGGTGGGTGGTTGCTCTTGGTGTTTACATAGATAGGTGTGTCGTTAGGTTTCTTGTATGGTTTATATATGTGGTTGTTGAGGTCGAGTGTTATGTCTAATTAGTTCACTACCTTTTTGTTTGCTTCGATGGTGATTTTTAAGTTTTGATTTTGGAAGATTTTGCATAGTTCTTTTTTCTTGTTTTCAATGGTTCTTGGGTTGTTGGTTAGTGCAGCAAGGCCGTCGTCTCTGTATAGTCCAACTTGCTTTCCAAGTTGCTCCTGGATGTTGGACAGCATGAACAGTCCGACCAGTTCGAATGTTTCTGCACCATCATATGTTCCCATGGTCACGTCAAATGTTGAGTTTCTTTTCGTTTTCTTGATCCAGGTTTCACCTTTCCCCCCAAATTACCCCTCATCTCACCTACCCGTTCCCCTTGCTCCCAGAAAAAAAAAAAGAAAAGGAAAAAGAAAATAATTTGCACCTTTTTTCTAAAGTCATAAATTTACACACGGAAAGGATTCCATATCAAAATCCTTTTGTCATTTCAGGGACGTTAGAAGGAACCGTCTCCTGGCCTTTTTTTCTCTCTCCCGGACTAGTCTCAGTCCTACGATGATGCAGCTTCAGGAATCAGAAAAACAAACAAACAAACAAACAAACAAAACTCATCATAAGTCTTTCAGCCACTGACAGTTCCATTAACATTGCAGCAGATTTAAAACGGTTCTCTCGTTTGAAATAATAATAATAATAATAATGTATAATACTTATATAGCGCATTTCTTGTTACACAACTCAATGCGCTTACATCCACCATTTGCACTTATTCATCAACACTCGTTTACACAACGGGCTGCCTACCTGGGTAGTGCCGACTGAAGAGCTGCCAGCTGGCGCTTCATTCAGTCGTTTCCCGTGTCATCCAGTCAATATCGTTCACTCAGTTTCTTTACTTCCTTCATTCTTTTTTTTTTTTTTCCATTTCTTACGCAGGGTGCATGCTGTGTGTAACGTGTCATCCATACCAACGGCCAAACTGGCCTACTCTTCCGAAAGTTGGTGATGGGATTTTACGTGTGTGCAAGATATTATGCGAAGTCTTGATCTAAGGAATAGCTGTTTCAAAAAAAAAATCATTTTTTATTTGTTCTTATATTCTTTTATCCTGTTGTGGTCTCTCTAATCCAATTCTAATCATTCTGATTGTAGGATGGGGTATTTGGTGAAGATGTCTTAGTTAAAGCGCTTTGCCTACTTGTTTGATCCTGTCTCTGTTTCCACATATGTATATCTGTCTGTTTGTCTCTCTGTTTATTTGTCGGTTCCTTGGTCCATCTGTCTGTTCTTCTTCCAGTCTCTCTCTCTCTCTCTCTCTCTCTCTCTCTCTCTCTCTCTCTCTCTTGTCTTGCTCTTTGTTTCTACCTGCTTGCCTGTCTGTGTGTCTGTCTGTGTGTCTGTCTGTCTGTATCTCTCTCTCTCCCTCTCTCTCTCTCTCTCCCCTCTCTTCTCTCTCTCTCTCTCTCTCTCTCTCTCTCTCTCTCTCTTTCTCCATATCCATCTATCTCTCTGTGTCTGCCTCCTCCACACTTCTACTCTCTCTCTCTCTCTCTCTCTCTCTCTCTCTCTCTCTCTCTCTCTCTCTCTCTCTCTGTCCGTCTCTCTCTCCATATCCAGCTATCTCTCTGTCTCTGCCTCCTCCACACTTCTACTCTCTCTCTCTCTCTCTCTCTCTCTCTCTCTCTCTCCCCCCCCCCCCCTCCTCTCTCTCTCCCATCACCCTGGTGCCTCCTTTTCCTGTGCTCTATTCCTTTCAGCCTCTGCTCATTTGTACTGCTACTCGTTTGTCAGTCTTATTGACAGCAATCTGCTGCATTAAAAAGCATTAGAGCTTGAAGCAGAAATTAAATTAAATTTTGTTTTGCTAGGATACTGAAATAAGTAAATGTATATACATCCGCTTCTGCTTCAAGGTCTTATGCTTTTTAATGCAGCAGATTGCTTGCCCATCCCCTTCAGCTAGAGTCTAAACTGGCTTTTACTGATGAATAAAAAAGGAAACATTTTTCAAATATATGCGCGTAATATGGTGCACATCACACACACACACACACACACACACACACACACACACACACACACACACACACTCACAGAGAGAGAGAGAGAGAGAGAGAGAGAGAGAGAGAGAGAGAATATATATATATATATATATATATATATATATATATATGTGTGTGTGTGTGTGTGTGTGTGTGTGTGTGTGTGTGTGTGTGTGTGTGTGTGTGTGTACAAACCATACAAAAAACCCAATGACATACCAGTCTACGTAAACATCAAAAGCAACCACCCACCATCTATACTAAAAACAATACCCAATGGTATAAACAAGAGACTATCCAACCTGTCATGCAATGAAAACGCATTCAATGATGCAGCAACAGAATATCAAGAAGCATTACAAAAAAGTGGTTACAATTACAAACTACAATACAGTCCAGACAACAGCACGAACAGAAATAAGAAAAATAGGAAAAGAAAGATCATATGGTACAACCCACCATACGATGGACAAGTAAAAACAAATGTAGGAAAAGAATTCTTTAAAATCTTGGCAACATCATTCCCAAAAGAACACAAACTGTCCAAAATATTCAACAAAAACACCATTAAACTATCATACTCATGTATGCCCAACCTCAAAAACATGATTGACTCATCTAACAAAATGAAAAGCAACATAAAAGAGAAGGGTGCCGAAAGGACATCTTGCAACTGCACTAAAAAAGAACAGTGCCCCCTAAGCAATAAATGTCTTCACAGCAACATTGTATACCAAGCTACGGTAACATCAGAAAATGAAAAAGAAACATATATAGGGATTACTGAAAACACTTTCAAAACCAGATACGCAAACCACAAACAGTCATTCAAAAATGAAAAATACAAAAATCAAACAGAGCTGAGTAAATACATTTGGAGACTCAAAGATAAAAAAATAGACTACAACATATCATGGAAAATCATAAAAAGAGCAACACCATACAACAATATCTCAAAAAGATGCAATCTATGCTCCACAGAAAAATGGTTAATATTATGCAAACCACACTTAGCAACTCTGAGCACAAAAGTAGAAATTGTAAACAATTGCAGGCACAAGTGGAAATCTTTGCTAGCACATTCCATCTGAACAGGCCCCAATAAGAACCACAGGCCGCACGTGCAGCAAATGAGATCCGCCTGCACACACAGAGTTGAAATCAAGTCCCGCACGCCATAAAAGATCGTTGGCGTGCCCCAAAAGACATCCTGAAGATAGCAACGCTAGAAACAAGCTTGTAGATTTTAACACTTCATTTTTAAAAATATTTTTTAACAAATATATATATATATATATATATATATATGTGTGTGTGTGTGTGTGTGTGTGTGTGTGTGTGTGTGTGTGAGGATCGTTTCCCGTCCAGTCACAAATTTTCATGCAACCGTGCTTACCGGAAGGTGGTCGTCCGGAAGCCGGTTGAAAAGTTTAGCTGACTGCTGCTCACCTGTGCACTGTTAAACGCCGGGTGAGCTGAACCGGTTAGGCAGTCTCTGTAGTGATTCCGGCAACGCAACAACCCATAAGGCCGAAGAGGGACTCCATCCGTTTTTTGTGGCAGTCAGGTATTTATCATGCAATGTTTATTTATTAGCAAACCGAAACCGTATTCCTGTTTAGGACCGACTGAAACTTTCTAAGCGCACTGTGAAGGTTTTGTTTAGATAAGGAAAGTATTTGTTGGGTTCTGTTATCCTATGACTTGATAGGGTAGCAAAACGAAATGCTGTCGGAAAACATAGATGAAGTGAGTGTTAAAGGAAGTGGTCTACAGAAGAAAAAGAAAGTTTATTCTGTGACTTAACTAGTTTTATGAATTCATGATGAAAAAAAAAAGTTAATTATTCCAATGTGGTTTAGCTAGACTTTGCGAGAAGAGGGAGAGTTTTGATGCTATGGATAATAAGCTCCCAGAGTGAGCGACAGAGACTTCACATATAATGGTTTTCATTTTTGATGTGGATGAGTATTTAATTCACTCTTGATATGAATATTGAATAGTTGTGTGTTGATAAACAAGAATGTGTGGAAATCTTTCCTTACATATATTGAAGTAGATGAATCTTTTGGGAAAAAAAAAACCTTTTAAATTCTGGTGATCATATGAAATGAAATCAACATTTTTGTTGTGTTACAATAAAAGAAATGAACATTTTGTGATGACATTTATAGTTTGATGAAAGGTAATCTGTAATGAACTGTATTCATGGTTTATTGAAGAGGGACTAGGTGGAAATCATTTCCCCAATTTGGAAAACTAGATTCTGAAAGGTTTATATGGAAATCCTGTCCTGTGTAGTGTTGTGATTCCGGAAAAGGGAATGTTGTAGTGTTGTGATTCCGGAAAAGGGAATGTTGTAGTGTTATGATTCCGGAAAAGGGAATGTTGTAGTGTTGTGATTCCGGAAAAGGGAATGTTGTAGTGTTGTGATTCCGGAAAAGGGAATGTTGTAGTGTTATGATTCCGGAAAAGGGAATGTTGTAATGTTGAAGAAAGAATATGCTGATGTTTCTCTCAAGTTCTAGTGAAATAGGATGTGGCTAATGAATATGAATGTAGTCGTGATTGCAATGAATAGTAGCCATGATAATCAAGGTAGTTAATCAGTTTCCCCCAGGTAGAAGTGTTCCCTGGACTGAGGGGGACTGGCTGCCATTTACTGAGGGTCAGGGCCGTAGCAGTGTCTATCCCCTTGTTCTCCGCCCTGTGTCGGCGTTGAGAGGCCGGCCTGAGTGCCGACAACCACCCTACCTGCCACTGCGCCCGGGACTGACTACCCGCTGAGCCAGTTGGGTTGGAGACGCCGCTGCTGCCAAGCCAGAGCGCCGCTCCCGAGTTTTTGAACCAGCGACCTGTTGGCAAGGCCGTCGCTGTGTCCCGTGTTTGTGTGTCAGCCACAGCTCCTCTGTGAGACTGTCGCCCTGTCGTCAGCAGAGACGACGTTAGTGTGGTAGTGTTTTTTTGAGCCACAGCTCTAAAGTTCTGTAAGTCCTGTGTCAGACTTGACTTGTCGCTGTAGTCATCGTCTTCATCATCTTCGTCGTCTCGTCGTCTTCATCGTCTCGTCGTCGTCATCGTCTACGTCGACGTTGGAACCAGCAGCGCTAATAGCCAGTTATATATAGATATTTTTTGTGTGTACGCCTTATGGTTGGCGTGCCGACCTATTAATGTTCTTGCATTTATGATATATGTTTGTCTGATGGCTCGGGCAGCATAAAACAAAAAAAGTGTTGTTCTGGTGCCTGGCTGTCAATGTTCGGGTGAGTGTGTGTGTGTGTATGTGCACTGGAAAAGTCGTGCATGCATCCGTAATTTCTGAGTGAGAGTCAGACAGTCAGACACCTGCAGACACTACCCATTCCATCCGTAACTATATATATATATAATATATATATTCAGTTCTAAACAAAGCTTGCTCTTATGTCTTAGAGTGAAGA
>CM065738.1:51057049-51059549 GCA_033310375.1 Conus canariensis | reverse complement strand
AGAAGATGGGCCAGAAGAGCAAAAGAAACCAAACAGATGTCGGAAGAAGGCTTGGAGACCATTGACCAGTGTGGGCTCCCTGGCAAATACAAGGTCTGGTGTCTGCAGTTCATGCTGATACCAAAACTCCTATGGCCTCTGATGATATACGACATCTGCACCAGCACAGTGGAGGCAATGGAAGCCAAAACCAACAAGTTCACAAGGAAATGGCTGGTGTCCCACCCTGTACTATCGCCAAGCAAAGCTGAAACTACCACTGAAATCTATCCTGGAGGAATACAAAGCAGGGAAGATCAGACTTCAAAGCATGCTGGAGGACTCAGGAGACAAGGTGGTAGAAGCAATCAAGCCCCAGCTGAAGACAGGCCGAAAATGGAAAGTTCAAGAGGCGATGGATTCTGCAAAAGAAAGTCTCAAGATCAGAGAAATAACAAGACACACACAGACTAAGAGACAAGGACTGGGGGTGACCAAAACTGAATGGTAGTCGAAGGCCAAAAGAAAAACCGAAAGAGACATGATGATTCAGGAGATGAGAAAAGAAGAAGACCAAAAAAAGACTCCAAAAAGCAGTCCAGCAGAGCCAGCAAGGGCTATGGACAACGTGGGAGAATGCACTCCAACGAAGTCTCACTTGGAATGACATTTGGCACATGGCCCCTCTCAGGATCAGCTTCATTCTCAGATCTGCATATGACCTTCTGCCCTCAAATACAAACCTGGTGAAGTGGGGAAAAACAGACGATACGATCCTGCATGCCCCTCTGCCATGAAAAACAAACAGTGGAGCATGTCCTAAGCTTATGTAAAGTAGCAGCAGCAGCAGCACACAACAACAACAACAACAACAACGGTTTATTTTGTTTCAGTTACCTCCTACAGTCACCTCACTTTGAAACTAAGTTTGATTCATATTGACTGCTGCCTTCATTGTTTGTATTTTGCTTCACGTTGTTGATTTCAGGTGTTTATTGTTTCTTGACTGTTGGTGCTTCATATTCATTGTCTTGGGTGTTAAATGCTTTGCCTGAAGAAGATCAGAGAGGTCGAAACGTGTCCAGTTTGTCTCACGAACAATCTAATAGTGGGGGAAAACAAGCGCAGGCCAACAACTTCTCTGTCATTACAGTAATGACTCGGCAAAGATTTGAACTTAAGGTGGGAGGGGGGAGGGGGGGTTGAAGATGAAGAACATAGGAACATGAAACTAAGAAAATATATTTCAAATATGAAAACTCTTCACTAGCTGCATGAGGGAACCATCGCAATCCCTCTCATCAGGACAAGAAGTTCAAATCTTTGCCAAGTCATTACTGTAATGATGGAGTTGGCCTGCGCTTGTTTTACCCCACTATTAGATTGTTCGTCTTTGTATTTGCCTGACTTTATTCAAGTTTAAAAGGCTGTGCCAGTCTTGAATAAAAGCTACTCTGAGTTAAGTTTTCTTATGGGAGCAAGAGTTACCCTACTTGGTTACTGTTTATTGTTTACTGTTCCCTGCCTCATTTCATTTCAATTTCAAAAGAATACAGTGAAACAGGCTTTTGGAGAGTCAATCATGAAGTAGAGCTCTTTTCTTTCACGAAGGCGCACGGAAATATAGAAAAATCCCGTTTGAAATGAAACTTCACATTCAAAGGATAGTTGTCCTGATGAAAGATGAAACGTGTATTCAATTATGAAATGACCTTTCAAACAGATCTATATTTATGGAACTACTCCTGTGTGTTTTCACTGGGGTCCACGCTCTCTTTTCACAATAATCTGTGCAGTGTACTTGAATTCTGCCCAGTCCTTTCTTAGCTTTCAGTGACAGTTATCCACAATCCCCAACACCGCGTCTACATTCCACTCATTCCATCTCGATCCCTTTCCTCCCGGCGTCTCTGCACATTCACAGTCATATGAAGCTTCGTCCTGTCAAAATCACAGCAGAAGAAGCCCACACTGAGCTGTCAGCCACAGGACTGCAGAACCTAACCCACTGAAGGAGACACCGCACTGCTAAAGAGTCTGCTGAGCGGAGTTCAGTGATGCTTCTTTTGTTGTAGTAATAGAGAAGACAATCAGCCGAGTCTCTTATTAACGACACCTATAGTTTCGTTGTGATACGATATTGGAACATGATTTGAGTTCATGTAAAGCAGCGCTATCCCAGGGAAGGTGCACATGAAGACACAAGGAATTTCTAGTAGAAACCACACATTTGGCTATTGCTGACAGAGGAAACATCAATTCACCAGAACTTTTAGCATCGACGATCTGCACAGATCATGGCCTGAAACAGTTGAGACATCAAGAACAAGCAAGCGATATTTAGGATGCTGACTGGGCATTCAGAGGTAACCTTCCAGAACGGGAAAACTATCCAGAGATTGTCTGAAATATAGGCTTGAGACCGGATACTGTACTCCACCTAAGTTCACCCAACACCTGATTCTGATTAAACGCATTGTGCCATATGAAAGCAAATGGAATAATTTACATCTGAAGGACT
>CM065738.1:50989549-51052049 GCA_033310375.1 Conus canariensis | reverse complement strand
CAAGTCCACCCGATCGGTCCCAAACCCCATCTTGTACAAACTGTACAAACCCCAAACAGCAGAATAGATTTCAAATCAATGCCCCCCCCCCCCCCCCCCCCCCTCACTCTCCCCCTGCTCCTCGCCCTAATGTCGTGAGTCATGTCAAAGAAAGTTACGTCACGTCGCGCTCTGTGTCGTCGTTCTCTCTCCACTTTCCCTCCCCTCCCAACCCACCCTCCCTCCACTCCCAACCCACCCTCCCTCCACTCCCAACCCACCCTCACTCCCAAACTTTCCCTCCCCTCCCAACCCACCCTCACTCCAAAACTTGGCGACATGACACAGCGAAAAGTTTAACATGCATTGCAACAGCGTTGCCCATTCCTTAACCCCCCCACCCCCCACCTCCTCTTGATATTCACCCACCCACACACAGGCAGTCCAGCCCAGCTGGTGATTAGGCAAGGGTGGTTACTCACGCTTGGCTCATTAGCATTTGTCCTGCAGATGTGTGCATAATTATTGTATGTTGATCTCAGTAAGGTGCAAGGGAAGTTTCCCAAGTCTGCAATTGGCCAAATGACAGACAAGTCTCCTCCCTCTTATTGCCCTGAGTGACAGCCGGTCTCAAAGGAATACTCTTGCATCCACAATCTAGCGTTTAAGGGACATGCAGTCTCTGAGATTCACTGACTCCTCAAGACTGCCTGTAGATCAGAACAGTGAAAGACAAAGGGACAACCAGAGAGAAGGCATGGTTACCTCCTTCTACTTCTTGATCTCAAGTGTAAGTCACTGATTCTCCCCATAAACATAAGTTGAAACTATGTTTTTACATTTCAAATCTATGCATTGATCATATGTGACCCGCTCCCACGAAGGGTACAATAAGTCACTCACGGCGATCGCCGCTGCAGGCAAAAAAGGACGGGAGGGGTCGATTTTGTCAATTTTCAGTTTTCCTCATTTTCGGATTCTATGATCAATTGTACATCATGTGTATGCATATTAAATCAAAATTCGACCTCTAAATGTATTAATTTTGATGTTTAATTTGGACAGTTCACCGTTCAATCCAACACAAACTCGCGAAAAAGGCCGTTTTTGCCACGAAGCGACCGGCCATGACACAGCAAAAAGTGCGGCATGTGGCATACCGTTGGACTCGTCTCATTCCCGCCGTTTCCGTCGTTTCATTCACAAGAATGTACGACCTGACCCCAATGCGTAATTTACCTCCAAAAAAGGTAAACAGATGCTGTTCCTTTGACCAATGAGAACGGACTTGAGAAATCTTGCTTGGATACAGTCTGAGCCGTGAAAGCGGATTGGTCTAAATTTCGACAAGGGAAAGTACTCCGTCAGTTTGTTGTCGTTCGGTCACTGGTGTGCGAAGATGGAGAGGCGAAAGCAAAAACGAATGATCGACTTGTTGAATCAGTCTCAAGCGGCAAATTTACCTCAAGGTGAGGAGCTGCAGGAACTGATCAACGATTTTTTTCATTGATGATCCGAATCAGTCTGATGAAGACTACTCAGAAGACAGTGATCATGAATCAGAAGAAGAAATGGAACACGACGATCCGAGTGATAGTGACGCTGACGAAGCACCGCCACTTGTTGACGTTGAATCCGACAGTGATTTTGCAACATGTATTAACGGTGCACCCAATATCCCACGCTCCAGACTGCCGCAGAATTTAAGTGCAGTTGCACACAGATCAAAGTGGCCATGGAGACGGATCAGTGTGCCGGAGAGAAGAGAGGCTGCATCTCCCAGTTTTCTCCCCAAAAAATTCTGGCATTGCAGCTGAGTTGCCTTGACTTGACTTCAGGTGAGTGACTGATTGCCAAGTAAGATGATTATTAAAACCAACTGTTCTCCACTGTGACTGATTTAATCAATTGAAATATTACAATGTAATCATTTGCTATTCATATATTTATTTATTGTGTAATTACTTCTTTATCAATTATTCATTTATTTATTTACCTACATTATTTACTGAACATTGTTGTCATTGATTTGTTTTTGCTAGCCACCACCAAAGAAATACTGAAGCAGCAGAATATGGATCAGTGAGCAATTATTCACTTTGCTTTAAAATGTGTTTCACTGACAGTATGAACTTTAATCTAAGTAGCTAAGATTAGGTACTGAATCTAACACTAGAATGTTGAAATCATTTTGTGTTCTTGCATGTGTTGTGTGTGTGTGTGTGTGTGTGTGTGTGTGTGTGGTGTGGAGTGGAAGGGGGAACTCGCGGGGTGTGTGCGTACAGTATAATGCATGCATGTGTATCATCAATCTGTGTGTGTGTGTGTGTGTGTGTGTGTGTGTGTGTGTGTGTGTGTGTGTCTAAGGGGCACAAAGAAGGGGGTGGGGGTGGGGTGGGGAGGGATGTGTGTATGCCTGTTATCACTGACTCACTGTGTGTGTATGCATAAAGTATGTGTGTGTGGAGTGAGGGGGGGGGGGGGGGGGCAGCAACGGACAGAGGAGGGTGGGTGAGGTCAGTGTATGAATGTGTGAGGTGTCACAATGTGTGTGTTGAGATTAGGGGTCCACAGATTTTTTGGGGTGGGGATCTTTCTAGCTTGTAAATTGAGTTTCTTATGTGATTTGTATCTGTTGTGCCAGATGAACTGGACTTGCTTGTGATGGGAATCTTCAGTTCAAATACGCGGCAAGGGGAAACTACAGAATGCAGTCGCAGAAAAGAACAGAACACGCGCCAAAAGCCCGCACTTCATACACCATGATGAACCGACTTGTCTGTAGAAAGACCTTCATGTTTCTCACTGGGTAAGAATTTTAGTGCTAAACTGTCACAGATTTTTTCTCACAATCAGTTGGATTTAAATCTGGCTTGTGATCTCTCAGCACTCTTCAAGCACTGACTAAATAGTGAACAGTTTTTTTTTTTAATCTACAGTCTGATTTTTTTTTCAGTAGAAAACTTGTGAGTGTGTTTAAATTAAATAAATTTCATCAAAACACACAGACATAATCCTCACACACACACACACACACACACACACACACACACACACACACACACACACACACACTACATACACACACACACACACACACACACACACACACACACACACACACACACACACACTACACATGCACACATATTTTCACATTTTTTTAAAATGGTGTACACTGTTTTTTGCAAATCATAACCTTAGTGTAATCTCAGTTGTGAACAGTCATATCTTACTTTTATCTCAGTTGTGAACAGTCATATCTTACTTTTATCTGCCAATTAATCCTTTTGTCTCTTTTTGTTACTAAAAGGTATTTGATGTGTGAGGGAGTTAGATGGTGCTTATGTAAAGTCAGGCAAACTGTCTAATAGACAATGGACAGTCAGCCTGATCAGATTTTGACAATGTTGCAGTGTTGGAGAGAAACGACTGCGAAACCTGATGAAGCATTACATCAGCAGCGGAGGGCCTAGCATTCGCATGAAAAAGAGAGGGGGGAGGAAGAACAACACTAAGGCGCTGTCCCTGGATGACACCAGCCGCATAGTTCAGTTCATCAAGAACTATGCAGAAGACCATGCTGTCAGTCTTCCGGGCAGGGTACCTGGTTTCAAGCGTGATGGCATTCTGCTCCTGCCGTCATCCCGCCCAAAGAGTGAAGTCCACCGCGATTTCATTGCTGTCTGTGAGAGTCAAGGTAATCACTGCCCCATCCGCTTTTCTCTTTGTCTTGTTCAACATGTTGCTTATCATTTACTTTAAACAAATTCCATTTATTCATTCATTCATTCATTTCATTCATTCATAAACAAATTCCCTTTATTCATTCATTCATTAATTTAATTCATTCATTCATCCCATTTGAACAATTTCATTGTGTAAATAGTGTGGAAAATTTCATTTACTAGTGAGCTGTTTACAATTTTGTTTTGCTTGCTTGTTTCTTGTTTATGTGACCCATGCAAACAGTAAAGTGTCATGCATGCATGTCTTTGTAGTTCAGATTGTTTTTTATCAGCTCCTTCCTTCCATTTTTTACAGAAAGTGATGAAAGTTCAGCTGATCAAAATAATGTGAATAAGTTTAGATTCAGTAGTAATAAAAACAAATGTTAATTCTGTTGCCAGATCACTTAGTTGATGGCACACACCAAGTTTTGTTGGCATGTACTCAGGGTCATAACTGATACACCATTCAGTTTAATTCTGCATTAACCTTTGTGGAAACTGGGATGTTAAAATTGTCCAACCTCAAAAGCTAAAGATTTCAAACATAGGTACTGAGTTTTGTTGTGGTAGTCAGGAAAAAAAAGCTTATACCATGATAAAGACCATTACAATTAATTAATTATTTATACAAGTTTATGTTGTTGTTTTTTCCTCAGGATTGCGTCCAGTGTCATTGTCAACATTCCGGAAACTGTGGGCAACCCTACTTCCCTTCATTGTGGTTGCTCGTCCTATGACTGATCTATGCTGGATCTGTCAGTCCAACAAGCACCAGATTTTTCGGGGCGGCATCCTGGATGACTGTGAACAGCAGGAACTGCTGATGGCACAGCAACAACACTTAAGCCGTGTTGAAGAAGAAAGGGTGCTGTACCGACGCATGACAGCAGAACGCAAGGAAGTAATGGAACAGCAGCAGATCACATCCCTGGGGCGCCACCAACCATGTAGCAGGGATGTCACCATCCACTACTCCTTTGATCTTGCCCAGCACGTTCATCTCCCAAACAGTCCCTACCAGCCTGGACCCATCTACTTCCTGACCCCCAGGAAAGTGGGTATTTTTGGTGTTTGCTGTGAGGGTCTGCCACAGCAAATCAATTATTTATTTGATGAAGGAGCCTCATCTACCAAGGGCAGCAATGCTGTCATTTCATATCTCCATCATTTTTTTGATCACCACGGCCTTGGAGAGAAAGATGTACAGCTCCACTGCGACAATTGTTCTGGCCAGAACAAGAACCGCTTTGTACTGTGGTACTTTGCATGGCGGGTGATGACTGGGAGGCACAGGTCTGCTACTTTGAACTTCATGCCTCCTGGTCATACTAAATTTGCACCTGACTGGTGCTTCAGCCTTCTAAAGAGGAAATTCAGACAGAGTGAAGTGCACTGCCTTGATGACCTTTCTAAGGTTGTGCGAAAGAGCACACCTCTTAAGAAGGTAAACATACCTCAGATTGTTGCGCATGAAAACGGAGATGTTGTTGTGCACACATACAACTGGCAAGACTTCTTCAGGAATTCTTTGCGCACCCTCCAAGGGATTAAAAAGATAGGACATTTTCGATTTTCGCATGACAGTCCAGGAGTGGTGTTTCACAGGGAAACTCTTGCCGACCAGGAGACAGCATTTGTGATGGTGGACAATGCTGAAGAAGTGTTGCGTGACTTGAACGACATGCCAGCTGTCATGGATTCACCAGGTCTGACCCGTGACAGACTGCTCTACCTGTACAAACACATCAGGCCTTTTGTGTCAGACGATGCAAAGGACATACTGACCCCAAATCCTGATGCGTGAGCAAATGGTTTCCATTGAAAACCTGTTGGCCACGCAAAGGGTTCTGTTTTTGTACTTCTTTTTTTTAACCTAGTGCTGGATTCCTACAGTAACTTTTGTTTTACTGGAATTTTTGTCCAGTGTTTGTGTTTATGTGTGACTTTTTCATTTTTCTGTGGAGGTTTCTGGTGGAGAATATCAAGATCTCTACCTTTTTGCACAGACATGTATGCATTTTTGATAGTGTTGATCTTCATGTAAGGTCCCCGTATGTGTATGTTTACATGAACTACTTCATCACTGCGTTCAACAATCATCAGCTTTGTCAACATCAAACCATGCATTGTCACTGAGGATTTGGTGAGAAATTAGGGCTAGATTCTGATGAAGGATCATCATTTTGTGCAAGACTGTGATCACCTCTTCAACAGTTCTAGTTCACATAACTGGTTGTGAGAATAGGGCTGTAACAAGGTTCCAGTTGTGGATTACAAAAAGTTTGTGCGCAGACTGATACACTGACAAAGAAAGTAAGTGATTTTTTTTTTTTTTTTTTTTGCTGTTTCAGTTTTTTTGCGTGCCATTGTGTGTAGATTTGTAACTTGCTGCTCAGATTTGATCATCAGATCTTTAGGATTCATTGTTTTTGCTCCACCTTCCTTCTCTGCACCCCACCTTTTCTGCATTGAACCCCCCATCTGCCTTACCCCCTCCCCCTCCTCTCCTATTGCCCACTTTTTAAAAGGTCTTATTTTAAATACTTATTTTTATATTTTGTTTCCATCTGTTTTTCTTCTTTTCATTTAATTTCTTGGCAAACTGGTCAGTGTCATAGCCAGTTACCATTTTAATCTTATTTTTGTCATTGTACCGGTACCTGTTTCGGCTTAAAGGTTGTTCTTTCGAAACTAAGTATTAAAATTTAATTTTCTCAGAAGTCGTTCGTTGCATTTAATAATCATGGTATGATATCTTCCAACATGGTACAAGTGACTTGTATGCCAATTTTCATTAAGTTTGGTTGATAATTAAACACCGTTGCTAGGGTCTTTTGACCAGAACCCTTCATTTCACTTTGAAAGGCAATTTCTCAAAATGGCCACCGTCCAACTTACCAACTTTGAATGCTTATATTTTCCTACTGAATTGTCCCCTGTTCTTGAAATTAATATCACCAGAACGCTCTTTTTCTGTAGTTTTTCATGATACTAAATACTCAAAAAGTCCAGAATAGACTTATTGTACCCTTTGTGGGAGTGGGTCACATATGTATATCATGTGGTTTAACAGTGTAACTTTGTTCTAATACTTGGCGACATTTATCAACATGATGAATGATTGTTTGGTGTAGTAGTTTGCTTGCCCCCATGAGGCAAAAGTTATTACCATGCGGTTCAGATTCTTTGTTAACAATCTAACCACAATTCTTTGTGTTCACTCTGACTTTTACCAGTACGCCATTCTATCGGTTAAGATGATAACTGAATGATACGATAAACTTTGATCAGAAAAATAATCTGCCTGTACTATGTGAACACTGCTAAGTTGATTTATAAATACTGGTGATTGTTGGAATGATTTGTAGTGTATGACTTTAAGTCTACACCACGTGTGTACTTGTGCTAAGTGTATTCCAAATGAATGTAATTTAACTCATAATAAACATGGAGGAGTTATTTAGCATTGTATTACTGCCTCCTACCCTTTTGTAGGCTTAACTCAGTCTTTAAACAACAGTGGAGATTGAGAATTATAGTGCCAACTCTACAATAGAGTAATCCTTTACTGGCTGAGTTTTCACACCTCTTCTGAAAGATAGAGGTTAAATGTGTGAACTCAACAAGCCAGCCTCTTAGCTACTTAACTACAGACCAGGTTCTCTTCATCACAGACATGGGACTGTTGTTACGCCATACACCATGGCTACGCCCTAAACCAGGGCTATGCTACAAACAGTGGCTACACTGCATACTGGGCAAGACCGGTTGTGAAGACACACCTCAGTCCAGCATTGCAGCAAAAGGTCTACACAGCAGGATCAGTCACCAGCCACTGGAGAGATCAATTATCCTCTCCAACTTAAGCTGAGTTATCATAATCCAAGTGGACTTCAATTCAACTCAACTCATTCAGACCTTTTCCTCACTTAATGATGAAACAGTGAGAAGTAAAACTCAGCCCATAGAACAGACAGGTCTAACCTTACCCATGTGTAAGCAAGTAAAGTTGACGTGTGAAATTGCACTTAACTTGTGTCAGTTCTCTGTTGTTCAATCAGTGTTGAATGTTTGAACTTCTCTCTACTTCTATCTCTCTCAGAGCTAAAAGTACTTTTAAGAGCCTCAGGGAAACTTATCTCAGAGCCACTATTGAGTATTTTAAGAGTCCTGGGAACAAACATAAATTTATTTTGATGACTAGTACCGGAAAGTTGCTCCTTCCACCACTCGTTAGAGAGAGGGTGGCAGTGATATTTTAATACAATTCTTTCCTTCCCCTAGAGGACCCACCAACCACTCCCAACTCTTGTCACAGGAGGTAATTTCCGACCACAGCAAAGAGATGGAGAATTGGGTGGAGCACTACCAGGAGCTACACTCCTGGGGCAACCCAGTTAACCACACAGCCATTGAGAACACTACACCACTGCCTGCCATGGAGGAGCTCAACACCCCACCCACCATTGAAGAAGTCAGCCAGACCATCGACTTGCCAGCCTGTGGCACAGGTGTGGGTAGTGATGACATTTTGGCAGAAGCCATAAAAGCCAGAAAAGAGAGTTCTTCTCTCAGTCACCTCCATGAGCTTCTGCTGCAAAGTGGGAGGAGGGGATCGTACCCCAGGATATGTGCACTGCAAACATCATCAAGCTATTCAAGAACAAAAGGGGACAGCAGCGACTGCAATAGTTATCGTGGAATATCCCTCCTCAGCATTGCTGGCAAATCCTTCACCTGCATCGTCCTCAACAGGCTGCAGCTACATGCTGAGTGAGTGTACCTGGAGGCACAGTGCGGCTTCAGTTCCGCGAGGTCGATGATCAACATGATATTCTCCCTGAGGCAGCTACAAGAGAAATGCCATGAGCAGAGTAGACCCTTGTTCATTGCTTTCATCGACCTGAACAATACGTTCGATTTGGTTGGTAGGTCAGGCCTCTTCACCCTACTACCCCCCCCCCCCCCCTCCGAGGTCCTGAAGATGTCATCCCTCCATGACAATATGAATGGCACTGTTCAGCATGACGGTTCATCTTCAGACTCCTTCTCAATCAATAGCGGTGTCAAACAAGGGTGCGTGCTCACTCAGACACGCTTCAGCATCTGCTTTTCCCTGCTACTGTGCTATGCCTTCCAACTGTCTGATGACGGCATCTTCTCCACACTAGGAGAAACAGAAGCCTCTTCAGCCTGGCACGCTTCTGAGTAAAGATGAAGGTGCTGAAAGTATTCATCAGGAAGATGCTCTTCGCAGACGACACTGCCCTCACTGCTCACATTGTGGAGCACTACAATGGCTCATCACCTGCTTTACTGATGCATGCATTGAGTTTGACTTACTGTCATCTTGAAGAAAACAAATGTCATGGGCCAAGAGGTCAGCAGCACTCCCCACATCTCCATCGGCGATCACACCCTCAAAATGGTCAACGACTTCACTAACCTGGGCTCCACCATCTCCAGAAACCTCTCTCTGGACGCTGTGCTGAACGTGCAGATCAGCAACAGCCATGGCCCGTCTAGCAAAGAGAGCCCGGGACAACACCATGCTAATGTCAAACACCAAGATGAAAGTGTACCAAGCCTGTGTGCTTAGCACTCTTCTCTACGGAAGTGAAGCTTGGACAACATACTCTTGACTAAAGTGCAGATTGAACGCCTTCCACCTGTGCTGCCTCAGAAGACTCCTGGGCATCACTTGGCAGGACCACATCAGTAACAAGGACGTCCTAGCCCAGGCAGGGATGCCTAGCATGTTCACTATGCTGACACAGAGACGCCTGCGCTGGCCTGGCCATGTCAGCCGCATGGACGATGGTTGCATCCCAAAGAACATGCTGCATGGCGAGCTGGCTACAGGCTTCAGACACACAGGACAGCCCGCCCTACGTTACAAAAATGTATGCAAGCGAAACCTGAGGGTAGGCAGTCTCACCCAGCAGACCTGGTGTCAGCAGTTTCAGACCAGGTCAGCTGGTGGTCCACCATCAAAGCCAGCACCAAGCAAGCAGAGCAGATGAGAGAGGCCGAGTGAGAAGAACAGAGGTGCCGCAGACAGCAAAGAATTGCGTCATCACCAACAGAAGTCATGACCGAGATTTCACATGCAGCAACTGCAACAGAGTCTGCTGCTCAAGGATAGGGCTCTTCAGCCACAACTCCACAACTGACGAATCCACGATGCAACACCATTGTGTCTTGAGACAGACGGATGCCATCAACTAACCAAGCCATCCCATCAGTTACAGAAGAAACAGCAAAAAAGCCTTGGAAGATGGTATGGTGATTCCTAAAAAGACACAAAGGTGGTGGGGGGGGGGGGGGGAGACCAAGCAAATGACATAATAAAGCCTGTAAGATATAGACTGGTGTGGCCTCCATGGTAAATACAAGGTCTGGTGTCTGCAGTTCATGTTGATCTGGAAGCTTTACTCTATCACTGGGTATCAGCAGGAGTTCAGTGGAATAAAGGCAGCCTGAAAATCAACAAGTACACCACAAAAATCAACACGTACCACGTGATCTCACTAATTTTGCGTTCTACAGCCGCAAAGCAAAGCCCTGCAATCTATCTTAGAAGAGTACAGAGTGGCAGAATGAGGTTACTAACCATGCTTGAGAATTCCAGAGACAAGCTGTGAGATCCATCCAGCCCAAGCTGAATTAAGGACTGACAGAAAACAGAAATGTCAGGAGGTAGTGGATAGGGAAATACAAAAGCTAAATGCCTCGAAAATAACACGAAGCACGCAAGCAAGCAGACAGAGACAGCAAACAGACAGAGACAGCAAACAGACAGAGACAGCAAACAGACAGAGACAGGGGTCCACAGAAATGAAGTGGAGCTGAAAGGCAAAAGATAAAACAAAGAGAAACATTTTAAAACACGAGTTGAGGAAAGAAGAGAAGGAGGCAAAGAGAATCAGAAAGGCAATAAAGCAAGGCCAACAAGGGAAGTTATGTACGTGGGAAAACGCATTCCAAGGAAATCTCTGCTGGAATGAAATACAGAACATGATTTCTCTCAGGACCAGCTTCCTCAGATCTGTATATGACTTCATAGTCAGGTCTAGTGAAATTGGAAACTTAGATGACCCTACGTGTCCACTCTCCAGAGCAAAGAGACCATGAAGCGTGTCCAGACTTTGTGCAAATTAGCGCTAACTGAGGGAAAGTTGACGTGGAGACACAGCCAAATGCTTACAAAGATAGTACATGAGTGTTTGACATAAAGACACAACTCGCAGTTGCTGGCACGACAGGAACCAGACCT
This sequence comes from Conus canariensis, assembly GCA_033310375.1. NCBI lineage: Eukaryota > Metazoa > Mollusca > Gastropoda > Neogastropoda > Conidae > Conus > Conus canariensis. Next base: position 51,041,063 of record CM065738.1, on the reverse strand, counting down.
TACAAGCAATGTAAGAGGCGGCTGAAATGAGTTCCATCTGGATCTGGTGGAGCAAAACCTAAAGGGAACATGATGAGGCTTAAATTTCCAAATTCAAGACGAGGTGAGTAAGACAGTCGTTTGAGAAGACAACGCCTTGGCACACCCATTCATCCAAAGGCGGCTGGTTTGAATCCTAGCAGCTCCAAGTAAACTATTCTGACTGCTGAGGGGCATCATAACCTGGATTCGGAGCTTCCTGCTTCTTCATGCATTTTTCATTTTTTGTTCTATCGTTCCTTCTTCCTTTCTTCCCATCCTCCCTTCACTTCCTTCCTTCCTCCCTTCCATCCATTGCTCCTTCCTTCAGTCGGTCTCTCAGTCTTACGTAACTTATGCAGTTCGTGTGCACATTCACGCAACGCTTTATTTAAAGGTACAGCATGTATTTCTCTTATTCTTAAATCTTAGACAGAAAGATGACCTTAAACTTTGTCAGTTCCATTGAGATTTTGTTGTCATCGGTGAGCAGTGAAAGGGCTCTTGCTAATTACCTTCAGTGCCAGCTCTCAGCTATCATTTACATTGCTGTGTCCACTGCCAAGCCACGACAGACGTCATTAACACTGATCTGTTCTACCCGTTCCCTTTGCCGCCTTATTAATGTTAGGGAACAGGCAACAACATTTATACATTATCTTTGCAAATTCCGCTCTGAATTTGTCACCAGTTAGACAATATAAGTAAAAGTTGACGGCACCATTGAGAAACCACATAACGTTTGCGGTACAGTACAATAGTACAAAATGCCCTATCTGTATTTGGTCTTTCGTACCAAATAGTTTGAATATGATTACAAGAAGTCCATTAGGCATTGTCAGAAAGAGGAAAGAAATACTTGTAGCAACCAGGGTCACTGTCAATGAAGACACTTTCCGTTGTCTGGAATCCTGGGTGGCTTGTTGCACAGAAAGACGTGTGTCTGATCTCACAGACCTGAGCAGTGTCCAGAGAAGTACGCTGTTGTTGACCGCCAGCAACACGAAGGGTAAAAGAGAAGTTAGCATCAGATTCATCCAGTGCCATATCTTGTCATGAAACCGATAGGTACATTTTTGACACAGATCCTGTACACCCATCGCTTCTAAACGTGTATCCATAGAGAAAGTGGCAATCGATGAGAATGAAGATGACAATCAGTACACCAGCAGTAACTCGAGACATCCTCTTTGTCCACACAGCATTGACGCGAAGTGGCCACAGGACAGACGCTGCTCTAAGCGTGGTGAGTGCCACAAGCATCCATGCAGACAAATGGGTTGACGTGAACAGCATCGTATTTATGACCTTGCACTGCCAGGGACCCATGTCTTCAAAGTGTCGTACACCATATGTCACATTGAGCCATACACCCAAAGGACCTAATACCATCAGGAGCTGGTCTGACCAGGCCAGAACCTGGAAGAAAACACTTGACGTGGATGCAGGAAGACGAAACATAATAATCATTATCATCAAATTCCCGAACACCCCAAATGCAAACACAATAGGACAGCCGAAACGCCAGAGACGTATGGCGGCTTTAAAGAAGTGTTTATTTTGATCTGACAAATTATCCAGCGAAAGATAACCTGGACCTTCCAGTGCTTGTGTCACTCGTTCAGAAGACTGAACCATGCTGGAGGTTGAAGTCATGTCAGCCATTCTATTCGAGATCGTTGGTACCTTAGTTCCTACACAAGGAGGACTTTTTGAGGTCACATCTGTCAGCTATAGAGGGTGTATAGAATTGTGCCTGATAGCAAACCTGTCAACATTGAAAAGAAACTCTACAATAAATTACATCATTAATTTTGTTCAAATCTTATTGAAGAGGTACAAGATGAGAAAAAAAAAATGATCTGAACTGTTACTTTGAAAAACACACACACACACACACACACACACACACACACAACAACAACAACACACACACACACACACACACACACACACACACACACACACACACACGATGATAGAGATACTTCCGCTACACTCTTTTTTGTGTGTGTGCTTTTTTTCTTTTTCTTTTTTTTTTTTTTTCTTTTTTTTTTTTTTTTTTTTTTTTTTTTGAGAGAGAGAGAGAGAGAGAGAGAGAGAGAGAGAGAGAGAGAGCACTTAACACTGAACATTTTTATGTCATTAGCTATACAACCTTGAGGACAAGGGAGGTGCAAATCCAAAAGCAAATAACGTAAACATAGTAGGCCTCTGTCGGTCGTAGCTAACCGTGGACAGAGTATATCCAACCTAAGATTTAACTTATCTTTCCAGGCTGTCTGCTCGAACCGAGCAGTGTCGGTGCAAGAGTGGCAGTCTCTGTCGCAGTGGTCACATCCGTATGCTGACACTGGTTTGTTGGCTGTCATCCCCTTTCTGCGGGCTCGCTTTTCTGCTGCAGCAGCTTCAGTTTGTCTTCGCCAGTCTGCAGCTGTTTCGGTCTGCTGCGAGGTCCTCCGAGGACTCAGTGTCGATCTCAAATGCCTGCATGTCTCTTTCGCAAATGTCTTTGTATCTCAGCTGTGTGCGATTCAATGCTTCTACACCCTGCGGCAAGCTCTCCATAGAGGACGTCTTTTGGGATGCGACCATCCTCCATGCAGCGAACGTGGCCCAGCCAACGCACCCGACACTGGCTGAGCAGGATACGCATAGTAGGGAGGCCAGCGCGAGGCAAGACATCGGTGTTGGTCACCCTGTCTTGCCAGGAGATACCGAGTATACGCCGGTGGCTTCCGAGGTGGAAGATACAGAGCCTTTTGTTTTCCTGGCGACCATACGTAGTCCATGCTTTCTTCTGTTTTCTTTTTTCTTGTCCTTTTTTGTGCTGGATAAATAACTGATATTTAAAAAAATCTTTAAGATCCAATTGCATGAATTGCAGTCCAGTGGTTGGACGTTGATTTGTTTTTCTCGAAAGAAACTCCCAGTCCTGCCATTACGTTCGGGACATGTAATTTTTGTTTTTGCTTTTTTAAGACATTATACAACAAAGCATGGTAACACTTCATACTCACGAATTCGTAGCATTCCGTTTCCAGCACATACCTATCAACAGTAGGCAATGCAAAGTGAAATCTTTACAAAAATGTCAATCTAAAAAGCAACAACATTGTATTTTCTTAATAAACCAACGACGCGTTTTCACAAAACCATTCTCATTACACATTATCAATACATTTACTTTTTTTCATCATTAATCACATCAATATTTTTGAATTAATAGATGTTTATTCAATAATGAATAATTCCCATTTTTTCTTTATGTATTCATTACTCCTTAACTGGCCCTTAGGTAATCAATGCTGTATTAAAATCACCAGTAGACTTCTGTCTGCACTGCATCAATGACCATTCACAGGTCGCTCGAAAAAAAACGTCAAGTTTTCCCTTTCAACCCCCAAGAAACAAAATACGTGCATACATTAACTTGATCCAAGCGAAGCGACGAATCCATCTGTCTTGCAGCTCCTGGTGTGCAATACAGACCGGAAAGTCACCTGTCCTACAAACAGTAAGCTTCTCTCACCCATCACGTGCCTCAGAGTCTAATCAACAACAAGGAAAGGTTAGGGATTTAAGCACTAATCGCATATGGTGTAACGCTCTGGTCATACTTATACAAACTCTCCCTTTTCAATTCTCTACCTGGACTTCTCAACATGAAAATTCACTTCCGTTTTATGTTCAATACATTCATGACAAGACACATAACATCACTTGCCATGACAAACAATTTGGTTTGAAATGTCTCTTAAAAAGAAATGACAAAAGCACATACTTCCTCCAAAATCACACACACACACACACACACACGCGCGCGCGCGCGGGCACGCACGCACGCACGCACCCACCCACCACCCACCCACCCACACCCACACACACACACACACACACAGAGGGAGAGAGTGAGAGTGAGTGAGAGAGAGAGAGACCTTGTCTGATCGGTCTCCGAAAGGGAAACAGTCGTGGCCTTTATATTACACGCCGAGACTTCGTGTGTCACTTAAACAACCCCACTACGACAGCAACAACATCAACAACAACAACTGTAAACCATGTGCTGTTTACAACGTCTCCCTGTGCAACACCACTGACTAGTGTGTCCTTCGAGAGAACTATCCGTCCTTCAGATGATAAGCAAAACACATTGTGTTGATTTACTTTGCTATTTACTTCATTCAATATATTTATTGTGTTATTTACGTCATTCAGTATATCTCTTGTTTTATTTACTTCATTCATAAGGCACGGGCTCCGTACCAAAGTGCTCCAAAGTATAAAGGGGTAACTAATGCAAAATTTAGAAAGAAAAGGATTAGTTACCGCCCCAGACACAGTCAAATAGATAACAGGACAAAACGCAATGCATTTGGACCTCGTGGGTCTTCTTTGGGCAAAAACAAACAACAATTCGGACAGTGAAAACGAATGGCTTTCGTCCAACAGCCATTTTGCGCCGAATACGAGAAGATTAGTGGTTTCTCGTTGTTCCTTTTCACTGTCCTAACTGTTGTCTGTTTTTGCCTGAAGAAGACCCAAGAGGTCGAAATTCATTGAGTTTTGATCTGTTTGTCTGTGTCTGCGGCGGTAACTAACTCCTTTTCTTTCTAAATGTTGCTTCATTTTTCGTCCTCAGTCACTCCGATCTGAAACTAGGGTAGAGAATACTTTACATGTTCCTCTTTGCAGTAACTTGTACAAGTGAACTATAATTTCTGCTGAAATACGTTCATTTATTCATTTATATTTTTAAACACATATCAGATCTATCAAAGCCTGTATCATGATAATGATTTCCTGCTTTTTTAATTACTACCCTGTCGCGTTACCTTCTGTTTTCATATTCTACAATTCTATGCTTTGTTTCCTTCATATTGTACTCATTTTGTTCTCTGTTCAGCCTTTCATAAACTCGTAGATATTTCTTTGGTCTCTGTCAATGGCCTAAAAGGTTTGCGTTAATGTGTCATGTTCAACGAAGTAACTTTTGTTACAGCAAAACATCATGTTGTTTTCAGTCACATTGTGGTTGTAACAACATTTACACGGAAAGGGTCGTTCTCGAGCTGAAGACCCGAACATCCATATGCAGCTCATAAGAACACGGTTCAGATAAGCCAGCTTCCTTCAACGATTGCCTGATAGGTGTCTTCCCAAGAGGCCTGTCTATGGTGAACCGGTGGACAATAAATTAATTACTGACCCATACACCTAAGAAACAGTGGTTCTACACCGCCCCGTCTGACAAAGCCGTTTGTTATGAGCAGTACAGGACAGCAGAGGCTCAGAAGAAACGTGAGCTTCGCCAATGCAGGACGTCTCTCCCTTCAGTGCCCCCAGACCCTTTGTGCCCACCTTTCAGCAGAGCTTTCCATGCCCACATGGAACTGCTCAGTCCCAGTCAGATACGCTGTACCTAGTACTCCTCCATGGAATGTCTTTGTCGACGTCGATTTCACAATCAAGAAACCAAAATATCCCCAAAGACACCGTTCGTAAATACGTATGTCGGACGAGTTATGTGTTGTGTCTGCAGATAGACATTTTGTTAATTCTTATCTTACTCCTATTCCCGCCATGCCCTTGCCCACCTCTTTGTCTCTCGGATTGTCTGTCTCTCTATAACACACACACACTCTCTCTCTCTCCTCTCTCTCTCTCTCTCTCTCTCTCTCTATATATATATATATATATATATATATATATATATATACTGTGTTACTGATCTATTTCTATAGAAAAAACATGGATAAATCATTGGAGTAGTGACAGAAAGGACCCTGTGCACAAACACATAAATCATCTGCTAAAACAGTTACGAATAAAATGACATTTACATGAAGTAACGCGTCTTTTACACACACACACACACACACACACACACACACACACACACACACACACACACACACACACACACGAGCGCGCTCGCGCGTGCGCGCCTAGAGAGAGAGAGAGAGAGAGAGAGAGAGAGAGAGAGAGAGAGAGAGAGAGAGAGAGAGAGAGATGAAATCAATACTTTAGGTTGTCAGTGAGAAATGTACATACTGGCATCACAGACACCTGCGTTGTATTGTTCGATCAATTATGTCAACATTCCAGTGTGGCTTGCATACTGGTGTCTCCTCTGATGCCACGTCTTGTACTTGGGGTGTCCCCCCCCCCCCCCCCCCCGGCACCCCCCACAAGACTATACCGCCTTCTATCTCCCCTTCCCTTATAGAAAGGGTCTATGTATGTTGTTCACATGTCACATGATAACAGCGCTAAGAATAAGGTAAATTAAGGTCTAGCCACGGTATGAAACAGCGGAACGGTCTGGTCTTCCGTTTTGCGGAACGTGAGTAAGGAAACGATTCCAGACACAGATGTGTTCCATCATGTGATTGAGTGGAACAAAGAGTTACTCAGATCAGATCAAACCACCATCAGTGAAAAAGACTGACATAGGTTGAAAAGTATCAAACTGAATATTTACAAATAAACATTCATTTTGAATGGTGCTATCCAAGAAAGTAAGAAATTTGCATACACACCTGTCAGAAACGACAAAAGGTAAGACGGCGGGTTTAAATGATTTCTTTTATGAGCCAAAATAGTTCCTCACTATTGGATAATTCGCTATGGACTTTGAAGATCCTATCGCAGAGTTTGAACTATTAACACATGAGTTCCGGTAGATTTGGATCAGTAAGAGTAAAGGACATTATTGAAGTTTTAAAAGTCAGTGTCAGCACTAACCTTGTTCTCCTTGGTTTCGAAGTTAAATGACACTAGGCAAAGAATTACTGTGTTGCAAAATGAGGATTTACTCTCTCTCTCTCTCTCTCTCTCTCTCTCTCTCTCTCTCTCTCTCGGAAGGGTGAGTTGTCAAGCTTTAGGAGAGGTTGGACAGTGGGAGAAAAAAATAATAATTTTCATTAATTAATCAAAATTGTGAGTCGACCTAAACTTTTGACCGGCAGCATAGACACCTACAGAGTGGCCGTGGGCTGCTTTGCGGGTGTTTTAGTGAAAATACTGACCAGGAAAGCCAAAACAGCAGTCCTGCGTGTTTGTGGCTACAAGGTGCACGGACTCTCTCCCACGTTGACCGTCCACACGTTGCTGTTGTGTCTCCTCACTGGTGGCATTGAGCCAAACCCCGGACCAAACCGAAACAAAGTGTCAACCGACAAGGATAACCAAATCAGCGGCAACTTAGACAGGAAGACACCAGCATCATAGACTCTGGCAGGTCTCTCTTCCTGCATGAAGTCAACCATGGATTCAGTCAGTCGACTGGCAAAACATCAGGGGGATCTAGTGTCTGACGTGAACCAGAAACTTCACGGTGTAAGTGAATCCATTCGACAGTCTATTCATGACAGCACTGAGTCTTTGAAGAAATATATTTCTTTGCTCCAGTGTCGTGTAGCTTCTGTTGACAGCAAAGTGGAGGAAAACAGAGAACACATCAGTAGACTGGAGCGGAAAAATGAAATGATAACAAACAGGCTGAGGGGAAATGGAAGAAGATCTGGACAGGTTAGAGAGCCATTCCAGAAGGAACAGCGTAAAATTTCACGGTATTACGGAAAATGTTAGGGAAAAGTTTCAAGCATGTACCAACAAAATAGTGACCATCATAACCGAGTTTTTCGTGAGCAAAGCATGGGACATCAGGGACGTCGACAGAACTCATCGGCTGGGGAACCCCAACCCACACAGTAATAAACCCCGCCCAGTGATCGTATGCTTTCATCGATGGTCTGACAAAATGATTCTCTCTAAATCCGGAGATGTTCGTTCCGCCCTCAGTGAGGCTGGTATCCGGATGTCGTCAAACCTGACAAGGAGACAGGCTGCTCGGTTGAAGGAGGTTCAAGAAGAAGGACAATTTGGCTCCTTCAAAAATGGTAGATTACATACACGAGAGAGACAGAAGCCAACATTAACAGCAAAACAACGGGAAGGAATCTAGTACTTTAAATAAGGAAGATTTCCACTCGGACCCCTGTGTCGGGTGTAATGAAGATAGCAAAAGAACTGATTGTGTTGAGACTAGAGACCACAACTGCAATTACAGCTCTGACAAAGTCCGCGATCACCCCCATTCCCCATTGTACAGTGACATGGTGACCAACAGACATCCAGACAGCGATGGCACAACTACAACTACAACGCGAAGTGTGGGGAACGATTTCAGTCTAACACATCCAGAACTTCTATTCGGCCCACCACACGCCACCAGTCCCGGGTTGGTGGTCTCATCACAATCAGGCCAGCCCCTCATCTCAGATAGTATGACTTCTGCACGTAAAGTGTCCACTAGTGGTCGTCAACACTTGCACAACTCCAACAAGGAATAGGGACTCAGCCCTGGCCACATCACCGCCCGGATTTCTACTGACACAAAAATTAATGCTGATGGAGTGACAGCTGACACAACGCAATATAACACGACAGATTCTGTCGGTTTAAGCAGTTTAAGAGCTAACACACACCACAAAACTCTACGTCTGACAATGTGACAGCCTACACAACGCAATATAGTACATTTGACGCTGCCAATGTGACAACTGACACAACACAACAGGCAGAGACACCACATCGTGGTTTACATCTACTGAATTGGAACATTGGAAGGCTTTTGAGCAAGGTTATGCTTCAAGATACTGTAAACTACATCAAGTCTTTTGATATAGCGTGCCTGACCGAAACTTTCGTGGAATGTGTATTCAGATTAGAGTTTCTGAAGACTTTGATTCCTTTTTGTATCTGCTAAGAAGCTAAGCCAGCACGGAAGGAGCTCTGGAGGGGTGTTAGATCTGTTTAAAAATGTCTCAGTCGGTACTTTGAAAGGATTCGTATTGTTTACGAGCAAACAGTTATGTTAAAAATAAACAAAGACCTGCTAAAGACAGATAAAGATGTGGTCATGTTGTCATTGTATGTACTCCCGAACGATTTCCCTACAGTACGACCAAATTCCAGGATGGCACTGATTTGATGGAACAGTGCTTAACAGGTGTTTGGGAAACATTAGATGATTTCTACCTTCTTTTGTGTGGGGATTTCACTGCCCATACCGGAAACAACAACATTTTATATGTATATGAGGGCATACTCCACAATGGTGACGAGACTTTGAACGGACGTCTGAAGATTGAATGTTTAATGCCTTTGGAAAAAATAATGATTAATGTCTGTCAACTTTTTGATTGCTCTATTCTTAATGGATGTCATTTTTTCAACTCAAAAGGGAGTGTAACTTATATATCACAAACAGGGTCAAGCCTCATTGACTATTTTTATCCTTCCAACGATCTGTATACACAAAATATTTTTTATGTCACTTGCTGTTGAAAACCGGGTAGAACCCGATCACTTACCTGTGTCCCTGACCGTGGGTACAACACGGACAGACCGAGATAACGTACGTGCTGTAAAAGTGAAAACTGAAAAACTGGTTTGGGATGACAGTAACATACACGTGTTTTTAGATTCTCTCCGATCACGGGAATCCCAGGAAGAATTGTCACGCACATTCGCTGACACTGACACTGATGTCAGTGGTGCGGTTGGCTTGTTCGTGGAGTGCCTACGGTCAGCGGCAAATTGCATGAATAAAACAGTGTTCACTGGTAACAACCAGAGAAAAAAGGTGGAATGGTTTGACAAGGATTGTCATCAAAGCAAAAAAGATGCAGAGACAAAGTTGTGGAAATTTAGACGTAAAAGATCAGAACCAAACTGGCAGGATTACTTTGAGAGCAAACAGCCGTACCAAACTTTAATCAAAGAAAAGAGAAAAGCATTTAAAAAAACGCAAGCAGATGCCCTCATGAATCATATAGGTAACCAAAAGGTTTCTAGAAAGAAGTCAATTCATGTTTGCATCTGAAGCCCATGGAGGTCTGTAGTGACAAAAGACAAACGGTTTGATCATTTCAGTGAGGTGTTAAAATCGAACCAATGCTCTTCAAAACAATCTAATGTTCATCATTCTATTACTTTTGCTGCACAACCAAGAATCGACTTACTTTTTCAAGCCATCACTAAAATTGAGGTTCAAAGAGCATTACGACACTTAGAATCTGGCAAAGCTTGTTTGTGGCTCAGATAAATTCCTGGCAGAAATGCTGAAGTTAGCAGAAGGGGTAGTATGTGAGTTTCTAAAAAGAAATTCAATTCAGTGTTTTTTTTGTTTGTTTGTTTGTTTGTTTGTTTTTTGTCGGGGGCTTTTTCCAAACATGTGGCGAGTAGTCATCATTGTGCCCATTTTTAAGAAAAGTGATCGTAAAAATCCGTCCAACTACAGGGGAATATCACCCCATAGCTTGATCGGAAAATGTTATACATCTATTTTGAACAATCGTTTATATTTCTGGCTGGAAGATAATAAGCTGTGAGAATCACAGGCGGGATTCAGAAGAGGATACTCTACCACGGATCATATTTGTACCTTATACTCTACAATCCAGAAATATCTGAGCAAACCCAGAAAACTGTATGTATGTTTCGTCGATCTAAAGAGAGCGTATGACTCAGTTCAACATGTAATCTTATTGTCATCTTATTCTTATTATTACCTGGTCAAAGCTGGCACATCATGTATAGTTACCAAAGCGGTAATGGCGATGTACGAGTCTTCAGAAGCAAGCGTACGTGTGCAGAACGACTTCATGGACTGTTTCGATTGCCAGCAAGGCATAAGACAAGGGTACGTTGCAAGTACAGTATTTTTCTCCGCAGTCATCAATCAGTTATCAGAACAATTGTCGGTAGCAGGAAAGCATGGTGTACAGCTTTGTCCCGGTCTTGTTGAACGTTTCATTCTCATGTTTGCAGATGATCTTGCACTACTGTCAAGTTCGCCACCTGGCTTACAGAACCAGCTTAATTGTTTAATCAAGGCCTGTTCTGATCTCAAACTTGAAATAAATTGTGACAAAACTGAGGTGATGATTTTTTTTAGAAGGGAGGGTTCCTTGGGAGACATGAGAAATGCTGTGTTGGAACAGAACAACTCGAAGTCGTTAACAGCTATGAATATTTTGGCTTTAGTTTCACAACAATATTAGCGCAGAAAAACGCTTAGCGATCAAAGGCAAACGAGCAGCTACCGATATTATCCAATCTCTGAGGCGAATCGATAGCATGACGAGAGAATCGTTTTTCAAACTGTTTCACACAGTCGTTCAACCGACTCTTTTATACGCTTCGGAAATCTGGGGACCGTTGCAGGACAGTAGTCAGGTAGAAAAGGTCCATTTGTATGCCTGCAAAAAGTTCTTGAATATGCCGGTGCGAACACCATCACTCCTGGTCCATGGTGAACTAGGACGGTACCCCCTTCAAGGGAACTGTTGTATCAGAGCTGTGAAATACTGGCTACGCATTACAAAACTGGACACAGATCGCCTACCCAAGCAAGCTTACGACCTACTAGATAGGAGCACTTGAGAAGCACTTTTTAGGCTGTGGGAGCTAATCCCCACATCCACCCCTAAGCTTAAGAACCCTTCGTGTAACCCAAATAGGCTGGATAACCAATGGAAAATTAACTGGGTCACAAAAATTAGGATACTTTTACAGACATTGTTTCAGTTTTGTTTGACTAAACCAAAGTGTGGAAAATGATTTCATGTTTATATCTCATTTTAAACAAAAAATTACCGACGTAGCAAAACAAGAGTGGTTTGCAGACATGAGCGACAGTAGACGTTTCACCTTGTATACAACATTCAAAACAATGCTTGTACCAGAAAATTGTTTTTCTGAAGTTAAGATAAAGTGCTTTCGAGAATTCTTGACAAGGTTCAGATTAGGGGTGAGCGACATAAACTCTCACGGAAATCGTTTCATGCGGGACACTTCTGCGGCAATGAATGACTCCCTTCTGTGCAGATGAACTAGAGGATAAAAAAACATGTTTTGTTTGAGTGTCCACAGTACAACGATATTCGCCCAAATATTTTCAAAACTATTTCGCCTCATTTCGAAAACCAGTATCTGATAGAAATTCTGACATGTGAAAATGTTAATATTACTCGTCAGCTTGCTTGGTTTTTGTAAAAATGTTTTGAAATAAGAAAAAAAGAGCCAATTGCTGAAGACTTCATAGTGATGTGTTAAAAGAAAAATCTCCAGAAGCTGGAAATTCAAAATAAAAAACTTACCTTAGTCAACCTATATGGGCCAAGTAATAACGATAGACCTGAATTTTTTTATGGTGTCTGCGAACACATTGAACACATTGCCAATGAACATGTGATTATCACTGGTGACTGGAATTGTGCCCTGGACATGAAAATAGATGTCAGAAACTATGCAAGTGTAAATAATCGTCCTAGGACCAGGAAAAGAATTAGTGACATGATGGTAAAATTAAATCTTTTTGATGTTTTTAGGGAAATGTATCCTGAAAAAAGATCATATACTTGGTGTAAATTTAATTCATTTAAACAAGGAAGACTTGATTATTTTCTAATTACTTAAGAATTATTGGTCGATTCAAATAACATTTTTACTAACCCAGGATACAGATCAGATCATTCTTTAGTTACTATACTTTTCAAAAAAAGCAGCTTAAACGTGATAGGCCTTTCTGGAAATTTAATAATAGTTTGCTTAAAGATTTAAAAAAAATTTCAGAAATAAAAAGAATCATCAATCAGGTGAAAAAAACAATATGCACTATTACCTTATAATTTAGACAACATTGATAACATTCCTAACGAAAATATCTCCCTTGAGATCAATGATCAACTTTTTTTTGAAACCCTGTTATTAGAAATTAGGGGTAAAACAATATCTTATAGCACTTACAAAAAAAAAGAAAAAGGATGGAAACCCAACAAGAACTCAAACTTGAAAAAAGAATAAGTAATTGTGAACGTGATTTGCATGATGAAGATATTCCAGTTTTAGAAAACTTAAAAACACAGTTACAGGAAATTAGAGATCATTGGATTCAAGGTATGGCAATGCGTTCGAAGGTTCGGTGGATCCATCAGGGTGAAAAGATTAATAAATATTTCTGTAATCTTGTAATCTGTAAGTCTATACCCTTCTCGAAAAGGAAAATGGAACAATAATTACAGACAAAAAAACAATATTCTTACTGAAACAAAACGCTTTTATGAAAATTTATATTGCTTTAGAGAGATAAACGATGTTAACATTACTGATGAACTCCCTGATGCACCAGTTTTAACTAATGAGGAGAGTGAATCTATCGAAGGCTTAATAACATTTCAGGAAGCTGCTTGTGCTTTGAAAAAATTGAAAAATTTTAAAAGTCCAGGACCTGAGGCTTTACTGTAGAATTTTAAAAGTTTTTCTTTGTTGATATTGGCTCTTTCCTTGTGCGTTCTATCAACGAAAGTTTTGACAAAGGTCAAATGTCAATAACCCAGCGGCAAGGAACTATAGTATGTATCCCTGAAGAAGGGAAACCTAAACGGTTTATTAAAAACTGGCGCCCTATTTCCCTTTTTAATACTACATACAAAATCGCTTCAGCTTGTATTGCTAACCGTCAAAAGAGAGCTTTACCAAGTGTTATTCATGAAAACCAAAAAGGTTTTCTAAAGGGCCGTTTCGTTGGCGAAAATATCAGGTTACTCTATGGTACATTGTTGTACACTGAAAATGAAAATATTCCAGGCATGTTTTTATTCGTAGATTTTGAAAAGGCGTTTGACAGTGTGTCTTGGTCCTTTCTACAAAAATGCTTACATTTTTTTTTTTAATTTGGCCCAGACATTATTAAATGGAAAGTGACTTTTTTATAACCAACTTTCTACCTGTATCTCGCTCAACGGCCAATACACTCCTTGGTTTTCAATAGAAAGAGGAGTCAGACAGGGGAATCCTGCCTCCCCTTATTTGTATTTAATCTGTGCGGAAATATTGTCTCTCATGATCCGCCGTAATGTGAACATTAAAGGAATCAAAATTGAAAATAAAGAAAACTTACTGTCCCCATTTGCTGATGACACAACATTGTGTCTTGATGGATCAGGAAAGTCATTTATTGAAGCAGTGCATACCCTTACAGGTTTGCACATATTTCTGGTCTAAATAAATTTTGACAAAACCCAAGTTGTTTGGATAGGAAGTAGAAAAAAAAATATGGCATGCAATATATGCGTGACAAGAATTGTGTTTGGGACCCAGGCACTTTTAAGTTTTAGGCATTACATTTTCCACCAACACTGACACTATGATGACTACCGGGCACTATTGTACAACTAAACTACGATGACAAACTTTTTTCAATAAGACGCGTCTTAGCGTTTTGGAAAAAAAGACAAATTACTCCTTATGGAAAAATAACTGTTATTAAAACCTTAGTGTTTTCAAAATTTATCTATTTATTAATTAATTTGCCTGACCCGCCAGACTATTTTGAAATCTTTAGAAAAAGAATTGTACATGTTTGTTTTTGTGGAATGGCAAACAAGGCAAAATTGAAAGGTCCGTGGTTGAAAAACAGTACTTTGAAGGTGGAATGAAGATGCTGAATGTTGGAAACTTTTTGTCTTCTATGAAGATATCTTAAGGAGACTGAACTTTGATTCTGAGTGGAAGGATTTTACCCTTAATATGTTTCCTAGGTTAAGACATTTCAAACAATATGGAGCCGAATATGCTAATATTATTATTGAAAATGTTGAAAACCCATTCTGGAAAGATGTTGTAAAACATTACAAAAAACTATGTACAAAATGTTGTGTGTCTTCTGTGCATGAATTCATGTCTGAATGTATTCATTACAACATTAATATTATACGGGGACGAAGGGTAGTTTATGTGCGAGAATGGTGTGACTATGACATTTTCTATGTAAAACATATAATTAATGACAATGGTCAGTTTATGACATATAACCAATTTCTGCTTAAATACCCAGGTATTAGAACCAATTTCATATTGTATGAAGGTATTGTCGACGCAATCCGAACATATTGTCAAAAAATAAATGTAGTTCTAACCAATAGATATACAGCTTTAGACTCGAAGACATGGTCCTTTATTTATAAGTGCAATAAACACGTGCAGACCATTTTAAATGGAAATGATGCTATTCCAACAGTAGTCAAAAAATGGAACAACTTGTTTGAAAATCTGAGCTGGAAACATATTTTTTCAAATTATTATAAAACTACTATAGATGTACAGCTCAGATGGTTTCAAACCAGACTATTACATAGACTACTCCCCACTCAGAGGTATTTGTTCAGGATCAAAATTACCGATTCCCATGTTTGCAACTTTTGTAATATGGAGGAGCAATGCATTTCACACATGTTGTATGATTGTGCTATTGTCAACAGATTTTGGACCGGTTTTGAACATTTGCTTAAAGAAAAATGTCCACACTGTGATTGCCTTCAAATTGATAAAGAATTGGTTTTGTTTGGAGTAAAACAAAATATTACAAAAGACAAGCCTCTAGATTTTATTCTGCTTCTGGCTAAATTTTACATATGCAAGACAAAATTGCAAAATGTACACCTAAATGTCCAGTTGTTCATAACAATTCTTAGAAACAGATTGGAAACAGAAAAATATGTATCTTTTTTGAACAACACATATACAGAATTTGAAGAAAGGTGGCTGCCTCATTCCACACTTTTTTTTTCTTGATCTTTGAAATACTCTCTCTTTTTATTAACAAAACTCGATAGAGCTCTATGGTCGCTGCCAAAAAAATTATTTTTTTACTTAAAAAAAAATTCTGTTATGGTCATTATCAATCATGCAATCTGTTTTCAATATTTATACTATGTTACAGTACTTAGTCGATTCCTATCAGTATCATACAAGCTGTGTTGGCATGCCGTGAAAGAAGAAAAGAAGAGAAAAGAAGTTGTTGTAGAAAGCTACCTTTAGCATCCCGAAGAGGTCTCACCATGCTCTAACTTGTTCCACTCCACATAACTTACTAGGATAAAAACTATACTATGTATAGATCAACTTTACTGATACTAGTGATAAGAGTAGCATGTATATATATGCTGTATCGACTATGATAATCAACTAATAACTCTCTCCTGCATCCTATACCTGTGTGCGTGCGTGCGTGCGTGCGTGCGTGTGTGTGTTGGTGTGTGTGGTGTGTGTGTGTGTGTGTGTGTGTGTGTGTGTGTGTGTGTGTGTGTGTGTGTGTCCTTGTGCTCGTTGTTGTGTGTGGTGTGTTGTGTGTGTGTTGTGGTGTGTGTGTGTATGTGTTGTGTGTGTGTGTGTGTGTGTGTGTGTATATTCGTATGTGTGTGTGTATGTACGTATGTGTGTGTGTATATATATATATATATATATATTATAATATAAGAGGAGAAGAGGAGGAGGGAGAGAGAAGTAGAGAGAGAGAGATGATAGAGTAAAGAGAGAGAGAGTGTGTTGTGTGTGTGTGTGTGTGTGTGTGTGTGTGTGCGCGCGCATGCTATTTTGTTAAATTCATAGTACCTTGTATTACTGTATTGTCACTGCAATGTTCGCGTTTATCTGTCTGTTTGTAACTGAAAATGAAAAAAAACACACCTCCTTGTAACTACTACTCTTGTTTTTTTTCCATCCACTCATTCACTCGTTCAAACTGAGTAAAGGAAAGCACAAAGACAAAAAAGGAAAAAGGGAAAAAGGAGGGAAAAAAACCCCAAATCTCCAGAAGTTATCAGTTGAATGTGTACGTATGGAACGAAAAACAAATGAGTTTTTTTTTTCACATCCCCACTTATGTCTGTAAGAATTTTGTCAGATTATTGCTTTCAGTATGACTTCTTCCCTCTAAAATGATTTGTAACATCACTCACCCTTTGACATAGGCCATCATGCCATAAGTCATTAAATATTCGAGTTCGAGTTCGAGTTCTTCTCAGGAATGCTACCTCCTCCCTTACTGATCATTTCATTTGCGTTCTAGCCACTGTTATTATCATTGCACATGTCACTACACTTAGCAGTGATATTATCATTATTATCCTCCAACAATACTGTTTGCTTTCAATTCATTGACCAATTCTATTCCTTTTCACCAACTACTATTGTTACTAAGATTACTTCTGCTATCATCATCATCATCGTCGTCATCATCCATCATCATCATCATCATCACCATCATCAATTCATCATTATTTATTATTATTATTATATTATTATCTTTACTGTCATCATAGCATTACTAACATAACCAACATCATCATCATCATTATCATCTATACTCGTCTTTGTTGTTGCTTCTATTACTATCATCGTCTTTGTTGTTGTTTCTATTACTATCATTCGCGGCAATCACTACCATTACGCATATAATTACTAGGTCTTATTATAACTAATCCCATCACCAGGAGAAAGATATAGAAATGAAAGCAATAATACTTTTTTTTTTAAAGTGAATGCATGTGTTAGAGTGTAAGTGTGCGCCCCCCCCCCCCCCCCTTTTTTTTAATCTTCATCACTCTTTGATCATCCCTATTTCTCCACATTTACCTTTACTATTATTAACATCACTATTTTTATCCTTACCACGTTCTCCCTGCTCCAGTAGCACTTTTAACTTTTACACATTTACATGCATAAACAGATTTTGTTTTCCTTTCTACAATTGTATTGTTTTCTTTGTTATCGTAATCGATATACTTATCATATTTCATTTCATTTCACTTATTTTTAGCATCTCTGTCATCGTGTTTATCTATTCGATTAGTGTCAGAGATTACTATGATATAATTCTATTTACCATTATTTCTTTTCGTTTTTTTTTTTTAAGTGTTACAATTATGCGTTATTTTTTTAACGTTATTTTCATAATTTTACTTTTTTTCTTGTAAGATTTCATTAAGTATTCAGAGTGTTTTATCATGTGGTCAGTTTTGTTATGTTGCTGCTGCTGCTGCTGTGCTGCTTCTGCTGCTGCTACTGCTGCTGCTGATGATGATGATGACCTTGATGACGACGATGACGATGACGATTAGTACTGTTATCGCTATTGCAGTAGCGCTTTTTCTTGATTTCTCTCTCTCTCTCTCTCTCTCTCTCTCTCTCTCTCTCTCTCTCTCTCCATGTTCTGTTGATTTATTTCATCTCTCTCTCTCTCTCTCTCTCTCTCTCTCTCTCTCTCTCTCTCTCTCTTATCTATCCATATATCTATCTATCTACCTACCTACCTGTCTCTATCTATCTATCCATTTTCTGTTAATCTATTTCGGCCAATATTGCCCCCTTTCCTTCCTTTTCCAATCTCTCTTAAGTTCTAATCCTCTTTATTCGACTATCCAACGATACGCTAAAAGACATATTCGTCTATCAGATGATAAGATGAAGAAAGAATCATCCTTTATGTGCCTGCGTGTCTTTTTAGTATTTGTCTTCAGATTTTTTTTGGCCTTCAAGCCATACACACTGCTGGCAGCGATGAGCTTTGATGACCTGTATGGAACAGGTTTTGGTATGGTGTACTGGACGTTCCCTTCGACAGAGTGACTGAACATGTGAGCTTTCGTTAAAACTTCCCTTTTCTTCTAGATTGCATGCCTCTATGTCTCGTTCTGTTGTTCCCCTTCTCCCTTTTTTTTTTCTCTTACACTGTTTACGGGGTCAGAGAATGGTTAGCGTTCACTGCTTGGAGGCATTGGTTTGAGATGTAATAATACATTTACATTTAATTTTCGCCTCTGTGTGTGTGTGTGTTGTGTGTGTGTGTGTGTGTGTGTGTGTGTGTGTGTGTGTGTGTGTTTAATATGTTGGTTTCATTCTCTAGCATGGCTTAGCCTTCTTCGCTGTGTGGCCTTCTGGTAGTAATGGATGAAGTGACGTCATCGTAACAAAGCTGTGGGCCCGTGATCAACTCATTATCGACAATATTGGTATTGATATTGGGCTGGCATGGATCACAGAGACAGAATCAATCCACGCTCGACTGACGTGAATCACGGAGAGAGACAGGATCAGTCCACACTGCAGTGGCATGAATCCTGGAGAGAGACAGGATCAGTCCACACCGGGCTGACATGAATTACACAGACAGACTCAGTTTACGCTGTGATGACATGAATTGCGCGGACTGACTCAGTTTACACTGGATGGATGTGTGTGTGTGTGTGTGTGTGTGTGTGTGTGTGTGTGTGTGTGTGTGTGTGTGTGTGTGTGTGCATGCGTGCTTGCGTGCGTGCAAACGTGCGTGCGTGCATGCGTGTGTGTGTGTGTGTGTACATGTGTGTGTGTGTGTGTGTGTGTGTGTGTGTGTGTGTGTGTGTGTACACACACGTGTGTGTGTGTGTACATGTGTGTGTGTGTGTGTGTGTGTGTGTGTGTGTGTGTGTGTGTGTGTGTGTGTGTGTGCCCTCGGAACGTTCGGGAGAGTGGGAGCTCCAGCTGGTATAAGGAGACCAACAGAAATGTATTGCTTTTGATTTTTCTCTCTCAACGTTGGTTTCATTACTCAGACGTTTTGTTGATTTTGTAGAAAGTGGTATGAGATAGTGAAAAATCACGGCTCAATGAAAGGGACATGTTGTCAAATGCTCTGATTGTATAGTTTGGAACACACGTAGTTCACGTCCACATTTTAATTGGGGTCACCTACATCAAAACACTTATACGATAAATAGTATTAGTTTTTTTTTTTCAGTATAACAGATTTTATCAAGCATGAGCATATGTTTATCCTGTTTAAGTACAAGGCAAACATGTAGACAATGCGTAGTCTGAAGACTGGAATACTGAATGCAAGTAACTATTCTTCTGGGTCAGTCAGTGAAATTTGACACATGAGGTTTTACAGGTACATAGGAGATAAACATTGCGCTCTCTGGAATACATTGGGGTCCACATTTTACACGTTGTAATGTACAGTTTCCAATTTTAAGGCCTATACTTAGACTGTGAATGTTCTGCTAGTTCTTTCGCTTTATGAAAACGAAATTACACATCACTTTTATCAGTTCCATCAGTCATGTTACCCCGCCAAACAACGTGGACAAACGAATCACAAGACAAAGTTCGGTGGAGGGTGGGGGCTTGGAGACCAGTACATATCAAAGTTTCAGGCCTGGGCGAAGAAGGCGTCTCATCTCCACCAACAGCTGTTCACTGAGTTCTCCAGTGGACTCAAGGAGAGGCAGCAAGGGCTGGGAATCGATGCCACGGCTCAGTCACAGTCATCCTGCAAGTAGGTCTTGTATGACGCTTCACGCTGACTGAGCCTGCAGGGTGATGACCAACTCCGGGAACCTTGTTGGCTATGGATCGGAAGAAAAAAAAAAACACTTGAAGCCTTAGCTTCTGGCTTGTGATGTTTGGGTTGCTGGTACAATGCGTAGTTTAGGGGAATCAAACATGAGTACCCAACTCTGTCGTGCATGTGTAGGGGTGCACCAGTGATTCCACTGGTTGAACTCAAACAACTAAGAGACCCCTAGCTGAATTTTCACTGTTGTTGGTGTAAGTCGTTGTGATATTTGTGGTGAATATGTGGCCACTGATTCTATCGGTAGACCAAGTTTACTTTGGTACCTCTTTGTTCGAAAACCGGTTATAGGAAGTTCGGAAAGACAATAAAAGCATGAATCACTTCGGAGAAATTAAATACTACCATCTTGCTGAGGGCTTAAGGAAATACAGAGGCAAAGACAAGGCTTAAAGACTTTATGTGAAGTGAAGGTTTGTCGTAGCATCGGAGCCAGTGACAGAAGAGAATTGTCTCCTGTGTGGAGATGGAAGACTGAATGTTGTGTCAGCCTGTTGAGGCCTAGGCTGGGAGCTGCCAGCCGACGGCGGCTTGTCTGCTGTAACAGAAGACCTGTAGAAACGGTCGACAGGTACCCTGTTCGTGGGGAGGACGAATAGCAGCGGAGTCCGGGAGATTCGATCCACAAGTGCAACATCACTGCCAGTATCCCCAAACTGGGACAGGCCAATCCAGTGGACACGAACAGTGTGGAAGCTTCAGGGAGTCAAGGCAACCATGGCGGTACTGACTGATGAGGGAACCGAACTGTTCTTCCAAGAGAAGCAGCTGGCAATTTTGTGAATTATTTTTGTTTGTTTGTCTGTGTGTTTGTTTTCTCTGCGTTTGTATATACACAAGAATAGATGCGATACTGGAATATTGTCTTTCCCGGTTATTGAAGGGTAACTGGTATAAAGAGGAAGCAATGATTGGATTATCTGTGTCCTGTTTACTTGTTTGTATGATACAGATAAATGTGTTGTGGAGCGACGAGTTGGACCTCAGAGTCAAGTTGCACACATTTTCATATTTCTTTGAATGTTACTGATTTCCCATTACCTCAATGAGGGCCAAATTTGTGGGCATGTGCAGGTGTGAGTGCATTTGCACATTTTACATTATTCAATGTTGTGTACTCATATGTCATGTGTTTATGTGTTCCCACCACAACACAAAGTTCTTATGAAAGAAAATAAAGTGACTTGAATTGAATTGAATTGAATTGAAAATATGAATGACAGAGTGCGTGTTCCTATCCAAGAGCACAGTTTGTTTCTGGAGATATGAACGTTTTTCGATAACACACCCATACGTCCCTGTATAGCATGATCATATTCTAAAAAGAAGATGGAAAAGAGAAAGGCCCATCACATTAGCCTTAATAACTTTTTTACGGATATTAGAATTTGCCTGACAGCATAAACATATTTTCTCCAGGCCTGCATTGTGGATGAAATAATTACTTCAGTTAAAAGTTTTGATTCAAACACATCCAAAATACCTAAAGTATGTATCTCAGCCGCGCAACATGTTTCAAATGTGTGTGTGTGTGTGTGTGTGTGTGTGTGTGTGTGTGTGTGTGTGTGTGTGTGTGTGTAGTGTGTGTGTGTGTGTGTGTGTGTGTGTGTGTGTGTGTGTGTGTGTGCGCGGTGCGCTGCCGCGCGCACGTGCATTGGTGTATATGTGTGAGAGAGATATATATGGATAGACAGACAGACAGATAAACACACAGACAGGAGAATAACCAGAGAGCTGCAAACAGGCAGAAAGAGCCTGACAACAAAGTGTGTGTGTGTGTGTGTGTGTGTGTGTGTGTGTGTGTGTGTGTGTGTGTGTGTGTGTGTGTGTGCGTGCGTGTGTGTGTTTGTGTGTGTGTGTGTGCATATGTGTGTGTGTGTTTGTGTGTGTGCATGTGTGTGGTGTGTGTGTGCATATGTGTGTGTGCATATGTGTGTGTGTGTGTGTGTGTGTGTTGTGTGCGCGCGCGCGCGCGCGCGCGTGTGTGTGTGTGAATGGTGCATGTCTCACGGGTCAACGCATTGTTTTGCATGACGTCTGAGTTGCTGTACACAACTGATTGTGACCGACCACTTTTGTCCGGTCACAAGCTGTGGGGACAATTCGGAGGTGGCAAAAATTTACCTGTTCACCGGTTGACCCATTTACCTGACAGCTACTCACCTGCGTTTTGTGCCAGAATTTCTCTTCAGTCTCCACAGAGCTGCCGGCACAGCAGCACTTACAGTGCGCCGAAGAGAGACTGAAGGCAGGTCCTCACTGGTAGGCCGGTATGTTTGCTTATATAATGGAAGATGTTTTTTTTTCCCTACAGGTGTTTGTAAATTTTACAGTTAATAGTAAAGGCCTGAGATGTTTAACTGTTCCCTTGATATATCTTGTGATTAACAAGACTTGACGAGACACAGGGTGACTGTAGGAAGTTGTGGTTAGTGGATGTTTGAGTCGAGAGGTGGATGAGAAGAATGGGGTGAGTAGATAGAAGAAAGAATATGTATACTTATATGTGTACAGAGCAAAGTAATCTAGTTAAATCAATGTGTTATTGACAAAAAAGTGTGGTTTATGTTTTTACCTAAAGTATTATAATGATGCGAGTGTTGGAGAGCTCTAGAAGTGAACAATGGAAATTATTGTGTGCAAATTGTTGGAAAATGTATTCTGATTCCTGCTGTGGACACGTTTAGTGCTGATGAATTGGAAAGATATATAAAAAAGAAACATTGTGTTAATCAAGGAATTTTTCTATTGCACCCACTGTATTGAATCTTTGTAGATTCTGTTATGGATATTGTCCCCCTAATTTCAGTGAAATGTGTTATGTGAAGAGTGGCTGCTAGTGACAAACAAGAACGATAAATATGTAGGAAGTAGGCAAGATAATCAAGGTAGTTATCAGTTCCCCAGGGATCGGTGAAGCCCCCGTGTCGGACCTAGAGCTGACTGCCAACCGGGTGTGGGGTGCAGCCCGCGCCCAGCCGCTGTCTCCATCCAGAGGGATGTGGAGAGGCTGACCGAGTGGTCAGTAGACACCGTATGTGTTAAAAGGCTTCAGAGTTCGTCGGCACGACAACGTGTGTTTCTCCTGTTGCGTGGGAGTCCCTGGAAGGACTCTACGAACTGCTTCCGTGGGCGGCTTTCGAACCTCTTCTGTTATGTGGGAGTCCCTTGAAGGACTCCAGGAACTGCTTCCATGGGCGGCTTTTGTGCTGTGTGAAGACTGTGTGACTCGGGCCGGACGCGGCCAAGTGCATAGCCTGTCTGTGGTGACACTGCTGTGGGTGCCAGCTTGGCCTGCGCAAGGCAAAAAAAAAAGTTTGACATGTCAGAAGAAGAAGAAAATGGTGGAAGAGTGCACTCACCAGGGTTTGAGTATGGTGATCGGGGGAACAAGAAGGAAAGCAAGCAAGCTTTCTGCTCATAGAGCTGTCATCAGGCTTAGAGTTAGTGGGTGACGGTCAGTGATATGTCAGTATAGTACTTAGTGTTGTTGAGCGCCCTTGATGGTAGTGGCGAGAGTTTATTGATGTGCCTGCTTTTGTTTATTATGCAATATGTGTTTGTTGTGATTTGATGGTTCAGGCAGCACAAAAAAAGGAGGAAACTTTACATGTTGCCAGGCTATCTATGTTCGTGTGGTGTGGGTGTGTGTAGAGAAAAAGACGTATTCTTCTTCTGCAGGTGAGAGTCGGACGGCAAAACACGCTCCCCACACCCTTCGTAACACTGATAGTTAAGGACAGTACGGCTGGCCGTATGAAGCACGACAGAAAACGTGAGAGAAAAGACATAGACTTGATAAACACTGCCACACACAGCACAAAGAAACAGCAGTTCAACAGGTAGAAGTGAGCAGGGGAGCCAAGATAAAAGACAGAGACAAAAATGATCCAATCAGTCTTGTCTTCTACTTAGATACAGCTGCAGTAATGCACATGTGGCAAGAACACACACGCACTTACACACAGACAGACTGTCATGTGATGTAGCCTCACATGGCGACATGTGACGTTCCGTCACGTACGCCCTTACTTGTTATAAAGCATTTCCCTAGGTAGGGAAAAGAAAAGGTAAAAGAAACAATAATTCACGTGGCCTGACCAGTGTGATGGGTGTCGCTGGTGGCTATGGACGTAGGGCGATTATTGGTTGAATGGACGGACGTTGTCCATTGGTCAGCAAACATGGGCTGGTAATGCGTAGAGTTAGACGAGTACTCACTGAACGTGTACTCAAAAAGAGCGCAGGAGGGAAAAATAAGGAATAGGAAGGAGATGGCTTGGGGACACTGACCAGACAGGTTGTTGGAAGAACGAGTTCCACCTTCAATTCACCATTACCAGGTGAGGTATAGACAGATGGGGAGAGGAAAAAAAAGAGAGAGTTAAGAAAAGGGAAAAAGGGAAAAGAATTTATCATTATTCAGATTTTGAAATAGATTACTTACACAGACTTCATTCGTGTTTGAGCCCTTCCCAGTGCTGTGGCAGCACATGTTAGGCGACTGAGGCAGTCAAACAAATATTTGGGCTACAGTGCTGCGGCAGCACCTAATCGTCTCCAGGGTTGGAGAATCGAGCTGTAGAAGACAACGACTGCACCAGTCGTGGGAAAACAAAGCATTTGTCATGTTGACCCATAATGACTTTTAATTGTCCCCACTTAGATTGGAACTCACTTGATATACCTATATTGTAAGCCATCTTTTTGATTATTTCTTGAAAATATAAATATTGTATCTCCAGTGAGAAGGAGAAACCGTTAAACGATATATGTATGTATTGCTATGTACAGTGAGATGAAATTTGGTCTCAGCTAGTCGATCTGTGGAATGTCTGTACCTCCACATAAGATTGAAAAGTTTGAAGAGTTGATTATTGTTTAGTAAATTATTCCGTGGAGAGGAGGGGGAGAAGAAGAGTTATTGTAGTGCGCCTTCTGGTTGTTTGGAGAGATTGCGTGTGCACAGAGTAAATGCTGGGCTGAGTGCGGGCATGCATTTATGCACAGTGTGACAGTGGTGACCCCGACTAGGACTTAGGACATAGGACAAGGTCTTTTTTTGTACCCCCTCAAAGGAAAAACAATTTCTATTTGTACCCCTCCAGAGGAAAAAATAAGATTCCCCCTCCAAGAAAAAATTATTTCTATTTGCGAATAGAAAACTTTTATAAAATTGATTGATGTGATTACTGTTTGCAGTTAATATTTTTCATTTGTTTCTGTATGTGTGTTTTCGAGTGTTTGAGATTTCTTTTGTTTGCTCTACTCTGTTAGGGTTTTTTTTTTTGTGTAGGATTTCCTTTTGACCCTTTCCCCCCCTCAGGACCGATAGCTTCAACCTCCTCTTGCTCGTACATGGCAGCAAGGGGGCAGGGCGTTGAGGAGTCGCTGTCCTTCCCCTAGTTTAGATTTTGTTTTGTCCCCTTCCCCAGGACTGATAGCCCCAACCTCTTCCTGCTCTGTTTTAGTAGGGGGGCATGGCGTTGGGGAGTTACTAGCCCCTCCCTCTCTCATTACTATCTAATTCTTTATCTTTCCTCTCGTTTCATTTGGATTTCCCCCCTTTCCCCTCTGAGTGTGGGATCGACTTCACCTCCGTCACTCAACTAGTGTAGGTGGTGGAGTGGATTACCGCTCAGTCCAAATAAACGTCTTTTCTTGATTGTCTTTTGGGTTGTTTGTGTGTGTGTGTGTGTGTGTGTGTGTGTGTGTGTGTGTGTGTGTGTGTGTGTGTGTTTGATTGTATATTTATTAGACTAATTGTTTATTGCATTGAGTTGTTAGTATATTGTGTGTATTATTATTTGAATACCTTTCCCGTCTGCAGCTTTATGGGAGACAGTTGCCATTAGGGTGCTGTCTGAGGGCCTCTTTCGCTTTTCTGATTTCCTCTTTCTATGCCGGACCTGTCTATTCTTTCATTTCCTTTTCACCCCCTTTACAAAAAATCTCCAAACCTTCTCTTCAATAGGCGCCTGTCTAGTTTTTTTTTTTTCATCATTGTCATCTTTTAGGTAGGATTTCCGTTAGTGTACGTTTTCTCCCCCTCTTTTTAATTGTTTGTTGATTCATTTGTTTTGTAACTTTGTATTCACTTATTGTTTAAGGCGATTCAT
Source organism: Conus canariensis (assembly GCA_033310375.1). NCBI lineage: Eukaryota > Metazoa > Mollusca > Gastropoda > Neogastropoda > Conidae > Conus > Conus canariensis. The sequence goes on along the minus strand of CM065738.1, from coordinate 51,014,681 downwards.
TTGTTTTGTAAAACTCATGTATTGTTTTACAAAAAAACTAAGTAAGAAAGTAACACGTACAATAAGAACAGTTAAGAACATAAACAGTATAAAGAATTTATTTCCGGGGAAAAAAAACTTTATATTTTCTCTGTTTTCTTTTCATTCGGAAAAAAAGAGTTATTACTATTGCATTTCATTTTCTTAGCTGTCTTTTTCCCTTTGGGAAAGAATGTTGGTGAAAGTCTCTTTTGGAAACATCACATTGTCAATTCTTATTAGTGCTTCTCTTTTGTAAGCCTTTATTATTTTCCTGTTTATACCAGCATCTAAATTTTTTATTTGTACATACTGTAACAAAGCTTTTGTTTTTAAACGTATATAACATCACATATCGCCTTATTTTAATCATATTTAGTCATTGTTTCTTGTTTCTTTGTGGTAACTATTCATGATGGAAAATTTTGATGAATATGTACGACAGGCCGAGCGTTTAGGCTTTGAAGGTGATAAATTAGCAAGCTATGTCGAACAATGTCTGGATAGGGCAGACAGAGAGAGAGAGAGAGAGAGAGAGAGAGAGAGAGAGAGAGAGAGAGAGAGAGAGAGGAAAAACAGAAGCAACTAGAAGAAAAACATAAAGAACGACAAGAAAATCTAAAAAGATTAGAGTTTGAAGAGAAAAAACTACAGAAAGAGATGGAAGAAAATTAAAAAAAAAAGATTAAAGTTAGAAGATAAGGATAAGGAACGGCAATTTCAACTGAGACAACTTGAATTAGAGACTGATGCGGAAATTAAAAGATTACAGGCATCGAGAGAACCTCCATCACCTCCATCGGGTGGTTCCGCGAGTACATTTCATCCGAAGTCAACATACATTCCGAAGTTGCCGCCGTTCGAAGAAAAAACCGACGATATTGACAGTTTTCATTTTCGGTTCGAGAACCACGCTACTTCTTGTGGTTGGCCGAAGGAGAAATGGACGTTGTTTATCGCGTCACTGTTTAAGGGAAGCGCTTTGGCGCTATACCACACACTTGCGGCAAAGGAAGGGTTGACTTGGGATCAATTAAAAGAAGAACTCTTAAAGAAGTTTCAGTGCTCAGCTGACCGTTTTCGTGAGCGTTTCCGATCCATTCGTCCTGACAAGGGAGAATCATTTCCGTCTTTTTTCATAAGAATGAGTCACTGTTTAGACAGATGGATAGAGCTAACAAAGACGAATAAAACTTTCGAATCACTGCGAAATTTGCTACTTCGAGAGCAACTGTTTCAAAGCCTCAGCGAAGATTTGGCCACTTTTCTTAAGGAAAGACAGTTCGGTAGCACTGACGAAATGTGTCAGATAGCGGATCAGTACTGTATTGCTCATCCGGATAACGGTGTTGCCTGCAAGGAAAATTCGTCCCTTTTCGAGTCTCACGCGGCATTTCAGATACATTCTGGACAAGGAAACTTTAGAAGAGGAAATCACGCTTCATTCCAAGGTCCGCACTTTTACACGTCTTTTGGCAACAGACAACGCCCTTTCCGTGGTCAAGGCCATGTCGGTTCTGGCGATTTCCGTCAGTGCCAATATTCACCACCGGAAAGACCTTTTCCTTTCCGAGGGCGTGGTGAACAAGAACCGCGCAGACCCTTTGGTCCAATGCGTGGACAAGGTCGAGGTTCACAGACTAACAGTAACCAGTTGTCCGCCGACCAAACCATGCGTTGCCATTTTTGTGATGGCAAATTCCATTTGAAACGGGACTGTCCTTTCAAAGGAAGTGGAGCAAAGACTGGATTTGTTTCCACTACATGTGAAGAAGGTCTTGTTTTGGCGCCAGATCAGTCCATTGATGGTCTTCTTTTGGAGGATTGTGCCATTAATGGTTTGCAAGGTTCCGTTTTGCGAGATACAGGTTGTACCACAGCTGGTGTAAGGAAATGTTTTGTTCTACCAGATCAATATCTTGACAGTGTTCAGAAATGCAGATCGTTTGGTGGAAAAATTGAAACTTTTCCACTTGCAAAAATTTCCGTTGATACACCATACTACTCCGGGTCGCTTACCGCCTGTGTTATTGAGAATCCGGTTTGTGATTTGATTTTGGGAAATCTACCAGGTGTTCCGACAGTACATGGTGGTGCCGGAGGATCTTTCGTTCCTTGTCTCATCAGTACAAGATCAAAAGTTGTAGAGCAGGGAAAACCAACAAAACCGCTCAAGGTTTCAAAACTGGATGAACTAAAAGTTACGCCAGATGTTTTGAAGACCATGCAGAGAAGCGACGAGACATTGACGACTGTACTGTCTACTGCAAAGCAGAGTGTCTCTGACAAACCTACGGACAAGCCGACGTACATACTGGACTCTGACATCCTCTACAGGCATGTACCTGGACAAGACAACAAACAGATTGTGGTTCCCAAAGTGAAAATGGCAAATGCTGAAAAGGTGTTCCATGTAAACATGCTAACAAAAAAGTATGTTGAACGTACAAATGTTGCCATTAATGAGTCAATTGAATGGATGTGTCCAGTGTCTGGAACAGACGTGGCTGTTACAGAAATAATTGATTCTGATTTTGTACCTGATGTCACATACAGAGACAGAGCAAAGACTGTACAAACAACAAATGTGGGATTGTTAACATCTACCAGTATAGATGATACTGTACCTCTGCCCACTCTTTCTGTCAAGGGAGAAACTTATCGTGATGTCATTGTGTGTGATGATTTGTCTTTGATTCAGAAAGAACAATTGGAAGGTATTTTGAAGGACTTTCAGGATGTTCTAACTGATACACCAGGGACAGTGACAGCAATTGAACCCCATACTATTCACTGAGTACGGAAAACCCAGTCCGAGTCAAACCATACCCTCTCGCATTTGCGAAAAAACAGGTTGTCGAGAGAGAGATTCAAGTTATGCTCGGGTTGAAAGTTATTGAACCGTCCTCATCACCATACAGCTCACCAGTTGTATTGGTGGACAAACCTGATGGCTCGGTGCGGTTTTGCATCGATTACAGGAAGTTAAACAAAATCACTGTGTTTGATGCAGAACCTATCCCAGACATTGAGGAACTTCTTTGTCAACTGTCAGAAGGAAAATATTTTGTCAAAATAGATTTGACTAAAGGATATTGGCAAGTCCGGTGGCTGAAGCAGACAAGGATAAAACAGCTTTTCAGACACCTTTTGGACTGTTTCAATGGATGAAGATGCCATTTGGTTTACAAAACGCCCCAGCTTCTTTTGCCAGAATGATGCGCGCTCTAAAATTTCATGAGTGTGGAGCAGTAAGTTTTTTTGATGACATTTTGCTTGCTGCAAAGTCATGGAATGATCTTCTGGAAAACTTGAGAGCTGTTTTTTTGTAAACTCCGGAATTTTGGTCTGACGGCTAGACCGTCCAAAATTCGTGCCGGATTCCATTTTGGGTCATGTCATTTCTGTTGGGAAAATGACACCAGAGGAAAAGAAAGTAGAAAAGATTTTGGCCTTGAAGAGACCCAGTACCAAGAAACAGATCAGATCACTCATTGGATTGTTGTCCTATTACAGAAGATATGTACCACACTTTGCGTCATTGACAGCCCCTTTGAGTGACTTAACAAAAGAAACAAAAAACCAAAAGTATCGTCTGGTCAGATGAGTGCCAGAAAGCGCTGGAATGTGTTCAAAACATCCTTAATTCATTCCCTGTGTTGCTTTTACCCTCTCTTTCAGAGGATTTTGTTTTGAGAACTGATGCCATCTCCAAAGGCATGGGAGCTGTACTATTGCAGGAAAAGAATGGATTGTTACACCCTGTGCAATATGCAAGTAAAAAGTTCTCTAACACACAAGTCAAATACTCAACAATTGAGAGGGAGTGTCTTGCCATTGTTTGGGCTTGTGAGAAATTTGCCAGATTCCTGACTGGAAGACAGTTTCGGTTACAAGCCGACCACAGGCCATTGACGTTTTTACAGTCGACCAAGACCAAAAATAGCAGGCTGTTAAGATGGGCTTTGTCATTGCAGGAGTTCAAGTTTGACATTGAGCCATTACCTGGCACTCAGAATATCATGGCAGATTTTCCGTCTCGTGCGTGAGTGCACAGTATCCTTAGTGCTGCTGTAACTGCTGTTTATTTTCATTGTGGACAGACTTTTTTATTCTGCTGTTTGTTTTCATTGTGGAAAGACTTTGTTGACATTTTGGCAGGGTTATGTCTGCTAACGTCAGTCTGAATTGATAAGTAGTTGTGACTGATCTTTCTCTAAAAGTGCATATGTCTTGATATTGGTGGCTCTTTGTAGGATGCTATTTTGTGAATGTGTGCAGAATACTTCTTTTGATGTCTTACGAGTGTTGTTTTTTTTACACGTCGGTCCATTATGAAGAATGAAAAAAAGTTTAACTTTCGAATGGACTGCTATATTGTATATTTTTGCTTGAACAAAGACTTTTCACTCGCCAAATTTTTTTTCATCAAGTGAGTCATGAGGAAATTCTCATTTTGTGAGGATGTTGGGATATATCTTTTTGTTAAAAAAAGCAAGAAAAACTATGTTTACATTTTGGTATATATAAACATGTATGGCATTTGGAATAATCAGTATCATTATATGCTCTTAGTGTATGTGTGACTTGTGATTTGTGGTGATGGAGTATGAATTTGTTTTAAAAAAATCTGTACGTTGTTTTTTTTTAAAACTAAGATTTTGGAATGTGATTTTGGATCTTTATGATGCATTAATGGAAACTCTTGTATAATGGAAAATTAATGATTGATGGCTGAAGTTGTATGTTAACTAGATATGTATATGTATATAAAAAAAAAAATTCTTGGCGAAAGTTTTTTTTTCACCCTGGGATGGGGGGTGTCATGTGATGTAGCCTCACATGGCGACATGTGACGTTCCGTCACGTACACCCTTACTTGTTATAAAGCATTTCCCTAGGTAGGGAAAAGAAAAGGTAAAAGAAACAATAATTCACGTGGCCTGACCAGTGTGATGGGTGTCGCTGGTGGCTATAGGCGTAGGGCGATTATTGGTTGAATGGACGGACGTTGTCCATTGGTCAGCAAACATGGGCTGGTAATGCGTAGAGTTAGACGAGTACTCACTGAACGTGTACTCAAAAAGAGCGCAGGAGGGAAAAATAAGGAATAGGAAGGAGATGGCTTGGGGACACTGGCCAGACAGGTTGTTGGAAGAACGAGTTCCACCTTCAATTCACCATTACCAGGTGAGGTATAGACAGATGGGGAGAGAAAAAAAAAGAGAGAGTTAAGAAAAGGGAAAAAGGGAAAAGAATTTATCATTATTCAGATTTTGAAATAGATTACTTACACGGACTTCATTCGTGTTTCAGCCCTTCCCAGTGCTGTGGCAGCACCAGTTAGGCGACTGAGGCAGTTCAACAAATATTTGGGCTACAGTGCTGCGGCAGCACCTAATCGTCTCGAGGGTTGGAGAATCGAGCTGTAGAAGACAACGACTGCACCAGTCGTGGGAAATCAAAGCATTTGTCACGTTGACCCATAATGACTTTTAATTGTCCCCCCTTAGATTGGAACTCACTTGATATACCTATATTTTAAGCCATCTTTTTGATTATTTCTTGAAATATAAATATTGTATCTCCAGTGAGAAGGAGAAACCGTTAAACGATATATGTATGTATTGCTATGTACAATGAGATGAAATTTGATCCCAGCTAGTGGATCTGTGGAATGTCTGTACCTCCACATAAGATTGAAAAGTTTGAAGAGTTGATTATTGTTTAGTAAATTATTCCCTGGAGAGGAGGGGGAGAAGAAGAGTTATTGTAGTGCGCCTTCTGGTTGTTTGGAGAGATTGCGTGTGCACGGAGTGAATGCTGGGCTGAGTGCAGGCATGCATTTATGCACAGTGTGACACAGACAGATACACACACACACCACACGCACGCGCGCGCACACGCACACACAAACGTGCGCGATCGTGCCCACACACGCACGCATACATACACACGTGCGGGCGCACACACATACACACACACACACACACACGCACGCACGCACGCACACATGCACGCAAGCACGCATACACCCACACGCACGCATCCGCGCGCGCACACACACAAACACAAACACGTGCTAGCTTGCCCACGCACGCATACGTACACACGCGCGCGCTCACACACACACACACACACAAACACACACACGCACGCACGCACACACACGCACACACAAATACACCCAAACGCACGCACGCGCGCGCGCACGCATACATCCACACGCACACACGCGCGCGCGCGCACACATACACACCCGCACACACACACACACACGGGAATGTTTTTAATCAACACAACGTTGTGTAATTAACTCTGGGTTGGTTTTTTTTTTTTTTTTTTTTTGACGTTTGCGAAGAATATGTATCTCCTAAATCAACAGAATGTTTTGCTGTTACTACAGTCTTTTCGCTACCCATCACAACGTTCTGTAATCAGCCAGGCCTTCTTAGATGAACACTGTGTTATTTAGTTCGTTCAAATCTTGCGAATTCGCTGAATCCACTATAAGGAACACAGTTTCTCCAGTACTGTTTATGCTGCCTTTCGAGGCATGACTGCTGCTCACCATTAGCAGCTCGAAAGGCACCCGTGACTCGTCATCAACCATTGAGAGGCCTACTCACCTCGTCATCAACCACTGATAGGTCTACTCACCTCGTCATCAACCATTGACAGGCCTTCTCACCTCGTCACCAACCATTGAGAGGTCTACTCACCTCGTCATCAACCATTGAGAGGTCTACTCACCTCGTCATCAACCATTGAGAGGTCTACTCACCTCGCCATCAACCACTGACAGACCTACTCACCTCGTCATCAACCACTGACAGGTCTACTCACCTCGTCATCAACCATTGACAGGTCTACTCACCTCGTCATCAACCATTGACAGGCCAACTCACCTCGTCATCAACCATTGAGAGGTCTACTCACCTCGTCATCAACCACTGACAGGCCTACTCACCTCGTCATCAACCATTGACAGGTCTACTCACCTCGTCATCAACCACTGACAGGCCTACTCACCTCGACACCAACCATTAACAAGTCGACTCACCTCGTCATCAACCAATGACAGGACTACTCACCTCGTCATTAAACACTGACAGGCCTACTCACCACGTCATCAACCACTGACAGACCTACTCATCTCATCAACCAATGACAGGCCTACTCACCTCGTCATCAACCAATGACAGGCCTACTCATCTTGTCATCAGACATTGAGAGGTCTACACATCTGGTCAATTATTAACAGGCTTCCACGCCTCATACTCATTGATTCAACCGGCGTCCATGCCTCATTATCAACTCTGAGAGGTAATTCACCTCGTCATTTATTACAACACAGAAGGACAACAAACAGGTAACAAATACAGTAAGCAGACAACAACGCCAGCAGAGATTTGCTCACATAAATCCCAAAATGTGTACCTTTTAATTCCTTGTATTTGTTTGTCTCAGTCATCTACTTGTATTCACGTTTTTTTTTCTTTTCCCTTCGTTCACCTTCCCTCACCAAACGGAGGAACAATTGCTGACCATCACATCCATGTTCTCACATCTGATGATCATACAGAATTAAATATTCCACTTTTCCTTTCAAAAAACCCTACAGAGGGAGAAAATAGTTTAGCTGCATAATCATCATCCTTTGTGACCATTATACGCCTTATTGTTTCCATGTTTCATCCTCTTCTCAGAGGAAAGGATCAAGTCAGTTTTTTTTTTCTTCTAACACGAGACTGCTTTTTAACCACCCCAGGTTTGGGTATTGCATTATTATTTGTTTTAATTAAGGAATCCCCCTCCCATGGCGAGAAATCATGTCAGATTAAAAAAGAAATCTTTTCTACCAGGGAGTAAGACTGCATCACGTTTTCTTTAATATACCCCTCATGCAGAGAGATCACGTCGAGTTTTATCTTAATCTCCCCGGCATGGAGAGAGATGACGTCAGGGTCGCCAGGGTCAGTTTTTAGCGTCTACCTCGTTACAGCGGAGTTCACAATCACTCACGCACTTACATGAACACGTGCTTTCCGTGGCTGTCATCTTTCTAACAAAATCAACTTCAAATGTTTTGCTTGTTCTAGTTATTTAAACGTTAAGGGATGTTGAGTTTACCACAAACGTTAACGAAATCCACGTTTGTGACATTCAGAAAATTAATAGAAATCTGGATTGTTCCCTTTTTCACTCGAATCATTTGTAATAACACACTATTTACATTACAACCTTTGCTTCATACATGATGCACTAGTCCCTTTCTGAACAGGTACTGTATGGGCTTGTAAACTACATGACTTTGGACTTAGAGGAAATTGTCGTCTCTGTCACAGAGAGAACGACGTGGCAAACTATCCTCTTTTGTAAAAAAAAAAAAAAAAGATGAATAAGTGGTGAGGTCTTGTAGGTGAGATCTGAAGGGTGAGCATGCAGGTTAGATGTTTCCAGTACAAAGTATAGCCAGATCAATAGCACAGTCTGGGACAGGACAGAGTATGATATTTGACTTGTTCAGAAAGTTTGGGAGAAACCCATTACCAGCAGTTATCAGACGATGCGAGATGTAGACTGATGAAGGGGGAGTGTACTAACCTCACCTAATGCTTTACATTAAATAGATTAAACTGAGGTTGAAAAATGTGTCGGCTGCTACTGTTCTGTAGACAGCCTCAGAACGAATAGCTTAAAGACAATTCATGTTATTCAGTCTTAAATAAGGATAAAGAACCGAATCCCCTACCCTGCATTTCTCACTAACTATGAAACCTGTTGAGCTGTAGATAAATCAATTTTAAATGTCAAATGTTATCTTATAAAAAAAAAAAAAAAAAAAAGTCAATAAGTTGGGATGCTGCTGTCTTTTTTTTTTTTTTTTTTTTTTTTTAGAACTGTTTTCTTTTCCTCCGGTGGACTCAATGGTGTTTGAGTGTTCTTGGAAACGATAGCTGTGATGGTAACAGGAGAAAAGATTGTAGCAGCGGTGGCTGCTGCCAACAGTGGAAATGGGAGCATGAAAAATAAGGAAGTGATGCATTTTCAGTATTTGTTTAATCATGGCAGCAGCCAGAGCATAGCAGCATAGGCAGTAGTAACGGGAGTAACAGCAGCAGCAGAAGCGGTAACAGTAGCCATAGCAGAATCACAACGGGCAGTAGGAACAGTGGCTGTGTTACACTATGCCGACAAATGTCATTCCTCACTCCCCACTGCCAGTTCTAAATATCTACAAGCACCTGCTGCTTAACACTTACTTGTGTTACAATTCAGGTTGGTCCTTACATGCTGACACGTGGTGACGTGTCCGTGTTGCCTCAGTGCGTGCTGCCAATGCCTCAGGAAGGAGTCATACAGAGAGGGACGCAGAGTGACAGACACCGGCCTCCAGCAATAGTAACAGCAGGTGTGGGCAGCAGCAGCAGCAGCAGCAGCAGCAGCAGCAGCAGCACAGCAGCTGCAGATGCAGCAGAAGCAATACTGTGTAGAAGTAGTCACAACAGTGGGTCCTTAGTTCATCATGCAAGCCCTGGCACATTTACCACAATGATGCCAGACCTCCTGGAGAGAACGAACTAAGTACTGATCATCCATGGAATCATGTCTTCCCACCTCCTGCAATGGCATTTTGACATCCAACATCCACACACCATGACCTTCACCGGACGTAAAGAGAAGAAAACTTCTGTGGCTTAGGAAAATATATTGACGGCACTCTAACCTCTGACAAATCTAGACGTGACCTCATCCAAACATAAAAAGACCAAATCTCCTCAAGCATGGAAAACAAAGTGGCCTAAACAATATGTACCATGATCGGTCTTCACGATACACAAAAATGCAAATAGATGGATAAGGCAGTCTGAAAAGAGAAACACCATGAACCATGACTTGCTCAGAAAGTTGGAGGGGGAAAAACAGGAATGCACGTTTATCTCTAGAAAGGAAAAACCAGTCCCACATCATATCTCCATAGCAAAAGATGAATATAACTGCACACAAAAACATAAACACATATCATCATTGATATGATGGCTCTACTGACATATGCATCTCTGTCTGTTTATCTATATTTTCTATTAATATAATCATGTATACACATGTTAACACACACACACACACACACACACACACACACACACACACACACACACACTGTGTGTGTGTGTGTGTGTGTGTGTGTGTGTGTGTGTGTGTGTGTGTGTGTGTGTGTGACAGTAGCTGGCGAACAACAAATACCATGGTTACCATGACGGTTGTCCCATGCCAGCGCACTGTCACACACACGCACACAACACACACACACACATGCACGCACGCACGCACGCACGCACACACCGTGGGTGTGTGCGTGCGTGCGTGCGTGCGTGCATGTGTGTGTGTGTGTGTGTGTTTGTGTGTGTGTGTGTGTGTATGACAGTGCGGTTTTGCTCTGACATGGGACAACCGTCATGGTAACCATATTTGTTGTTTGCCAGCTACAAGAGAAGTGTCGTAAGCAAAATGAGGAGCTCCATATGGTCTTTAGTGATCTCACCAAGACCTTGGCACCATAATTCTGACCAGCTTGTGGAAGATCACAGGGTTTTTTTTTTCCTCCGGAAAGGCTCATCTCACTGATCGTTTCATTCTATGATGATGCAGGTAAAGATGGAAGAAAGCGGGGACACCTCTGACCCATTCGCATTGAAACACGGAGTGAAGCAGGAGTGCGTTTTAGCTCTCACACTCTTTTCCATTCTGTTTGCTGCCGATTGATGAATTCCGGGAGTGTGACAAGGGGTTAACATTCAGTATCGTTCAGATGCCAAACCTTTTAACCTTCGATGACTTCAGGCCAAGACTAAAGTATTTGATGGCCTACCGAGGGACTTCCTCTTTGCTAATGACTGTGCACTCGTCGAGCACTCCCATGAAGCCATCCAGTGCATCAGAGATTACTTTGCAAGGGCCTGTCAACGCTTTGGACTTACAATCAGTTTTGGTAAGACGGAGGCCATGTTCCAGCCTTCACCGTCTGGAGCTGGCAGTGCTCCACCGCCACCTGTCATCAACAACACCACAAGAGATCAACGCTATGGACAAGTGCTGCTATTCGGGCAGCACCGTAAGCAGCAGCGGATCTCTGAATGCAGAAGTGATGTTGCGCATCTCAAAGGCCAGCTGTGCCTTTGGCAAACTCTCAAAGAGTCTGTGGCAACACCATAGCATAAAACTGCGCACAAAGGTCGCCGTGTACATAGCTGTTGTCGCACAATTTGTGGGGATGCGTGGCGATGTGGTGTGATGTGGTGTACACCCACAAACGTTCTCCTCTCAGCTTGGAGACACCCACAAGCAATGGATAAATGTTGAAATAAATTTATTGATATGAAATCAAGAACGTGGATAGGTGATGTGTTTGTGATGTGATTGTGATGATGAGGATGAATATGCAAATGAATATGAGTTGTTACAACATGAAACGAGACAATAAATGAATATAACTACTTTCATTCACTCTTTCTCTCGCGCGTTCACTCGCCACGTACAAAGCTTTGAGAGTCTAAATGCGTGTGTGTTGTCGTAGTGGAGGTGTAAACAACAAAAAAATAAAGTTCACTTATCTGTCGACTCGTCGAGTACCGTTGCTACGATGCTTCAAAACTAATGACGATAGCACCTTTCCGTTTCAAGCCTGTCCCCTCTTGTAGCTTCTCGACGTTTTCACCACACGGTTCGCAGATGTCTTTTCGATGTAAACAATAAAATGGTCACTGTTGTTTACATCAACGCACCTTCGATCAATATCACTACTGTTCACATCAGCACACCGTCCGAAGAAAACAGCTGATCGCATCGACGCACTGTCCACGGATGTCACAGTTTCGTAAACAAACGTGAAATATTAAAAATTACTACTTGCTTGTGGCGACTTGTTCCATATAGAAAGTTCCTGCTGCTTGGATAAATAATAACTAAGGTTTTCCAAGAGGTCGCACCGTCCATAATACAACAATCCACGCCGAGAATGATGTCCAGTTAATACGAGACGAAATGAAGTAAGTTCAACGATGTAGATGAAGATACATTCATGTAGTTCCAGGCCAAAAGGAATACCCAGAGAAGAAGGAATAAAAGCCAAGCCTTCTTAGCAGAAATGATGTAGATGAAGATACGTTCATGTAGTTCCAGGCCAAAGGAAGACCCAGAGAAGCAAGAATAAAAGCCGAGCCTGCACACACCCAATTTTACACCCCTTTTGAGTTACCATGAAAAATCATATATGAACAGATCTGTATGCACACCCACACGCATTTTGCAATAACAATACAGCCCTACTGTGGCTTCTCCGTCGCTCTCTCCAGCACCTAAAAGAGAAATAAAAAAATAATATGAACCGATGAGGACGAACGGCAGGCCTAGGCAGGCAGTCTCTCGCCTTTCTAACCAAGAAGCCTGCAAACAACAACTAAACAAATGTAAACGACCCTCGATCATGTCCACGTCAACCTGCACATCAACTACCTGGTTAAATAAACTCTAAAACTGCTATTTACCTCAGACGGCTCAATACAGGCGTCCACAGTCTACGATAGTCGAAGTCCCTGTGATTCTCCAACCGACAACTGCATAACCTAGCTACTTGTACACAAGCTGGCATTGTCCAATGGAGAAGCAGGTTTCTATCTTCTGCTCAAGATTCCCAGGCAACTAACAGAACCAACATGCTAATGGCGGTGACGAAATCGCGCTTGCAATCGGAACATGACGTCAAAGTCGAATGGCGACATCACAGATATTCTAAAACTACGTGAAGCGAATCGATACGTTCTTAGCAGAAACTACTTACTGCCGTATAAACGCGACAGCTGTGGTTGTGAGTGCTCTCATCTACTGTTGTGAGACTTCGCCCATGTACCGCTGACACATTTAACGACTTGAACAGTTCCAACAGCAATGTTTGTGCAAGATCTGCAGCACCAAATGGCAAGACAGAGTGTCCAGCCTGCAGGTCCAGAAGAATTGTAACCTACCCAGCATTGAGTGCACACTCATCAAGATCTATGTACCGCTGACATATCTAACAACTTGAATAGTTCCATCAACGATGCTTGTGAAAGATCTGTAGCGTCAAATGCAAGACAGTGTCCAAGCTACAGGTCCAGAAGAGATGTGGCCTACCCAGCATTGAGTATATACTCATCGAAAGCCAGCTCCGATGGACAGGACACGTTTTCTGTATGGAGGACAGTAGAATTTCAAAGATGCCGATCTATGGACAATTTAAGGAAGGACAACATGACCTAGGAAGGCCTCTCAAGAGACAAAAACACACCTTGAAGGCCAACCGCAGAAGCTGTAACATCGACACTGCTTCCTGGGACAATATCGCCCTTGACAGAACACAGTTTAAACAACGGTGTACCCAGGGCACAAAAACATTCGAGCGCAGCAGAGCATCCGCCATCCTGGAAAAGAGGAATCAGAGAAAACAGGGCCATCCGTGCAGGACCCCATTCCATGCAGCGTTTGCAGACGATTCTGTGCCTCAGGAATTGGTCTTCATTCCCACATGAGTACTCATCATACATAAATGTTCAAAAAGAAAAAAAAAGACACAGAGTAAGCGTATTGATTGTTGGTACCATATAGTGCGGCCCTTGGCCTTCTTCACGGTACATGACACTAGTATGACCCACAGAAGTAAAACAACAATGAATCGAGTTTAACTGTAACATCGAAGTGTACATGCGTGATGATAGAAATATAAAGACACGAAAAACGCTGTTAAACGTGTTCACCTTGGCGCACCCTACTATCCCACCTCCCTTGGCAAGCACCTGCGCATACAGACAGACAGACAGACATGCACGCACCACACACACACACACACACACACACACACACACACACACACACACACACACACACATGCGCGTAGACGCGCACGTGGTTGTGCGTGTACATCTTCCACTCACAAGAGGGAGAGAGAGAGAGAGAGAGAGAGCGATGGAGGTGGGGGTGGGGGTCTTCAATAGCAGTAGCAGAGTTAGCATCAGCAGAAGAAGCTGCAATAGCAGTAGTATTAGTAGCAGCACCAGCACCCACAGCAGCAGCAGAAGCAGCACCAACAGCAGCAGCAGCAGCAGCAGCAGTAGTAGTAGTAGTAGTTGCAGCAGAAGCAGCAGCAGCAGCAGCAGAAGCAGCATAACGAATGCCCTGGCACATGTACCCCGATGATACCAGACCTTCTGGAGAGAATGAACTAAGTACTGATCATCCATGGACTCGTATCCCTGCACCTCCTGCCAGGGCATTTTTACATCTGACGTCCCCATACTGTGACCTCCAGCAGACGTAAAGAGAAGAACACTCCTCTTGCCCGAGCAAACGAAACTCTGACCTCTGACCAATCTGGATGTGACCCCATGCGGACAGAAAGGACAAAATCCATCAATAGGGCTGTCTGAAAAGTGTAACGCCACAAAGTCTGACATGTTTAGAAAGTTGAACAAAACAACAACAACAACAACAACAACAACACAACAACCATACCAAACCAAACCAAACCAAACCAAACCAAACCAAACCAAACCAAGCCAAAACAAAACAAAACAAAACCGCACCTTCATCTCTAATTAGAAAAAAAAAGATCATTCAACGTGCCCCATAAGCAAAAGCTGAATATAACTGCAAACATGATCACATACATATCTGTGTATACAAAGATGTATGCATTTACATATGTATCTTTGTATCTGTTTTCTGTGTATCACCTCTCTCTCTCTCTCTCTCTCTCTCTCTCTCTCTCTCTCTCTCTCTCTCTCTCTCTCTCTCTCTTCTCTTCTTTATTCGTTGTTTTTATCTCTGTCATGGGGTGTGTTGTGTGTGTGTGTTGTTGTGTGTGTGTGTGGTGTGTGTGTGTGTGTGTGTGTGTGTGTGTGTGTGTGTGTGTGTGTGTGTGTAGATTTGACTGGTTGTTTCAATAATCTCCATGTCGCCATTCTGACACATGCATTTCTATCCTCACTTAGATTGCGGCTGATTCGAAAGCACTGAGGTCAGCCTCACTAATCTTGATAAACTTCCATTTAATTTGGTCTTCCAACAGTAGACCGTAAACCGGCTTTTTCTCTTGTCTCCAAACATAATTGGTGTTGATATTGTTTTTCACTTGTGTTAAGTGGGATATATTTAGCGGTATTGAGTCTTCCACTATTATCTGAATGCTTTCCTTGGCTAGATTCTTTTTCATTAGTTCATCAGTTTTGTGTTTTCCGGTAATTATTTTTTTTCTATGATAGTCTTTGGTCTGGGTCTCTGGCTGTTAGCCTTTATGATGAGAGCAAAAATCAGGAACACTTAAAATGGATAAACTAACGCTTAAGCAGCTCCTCAAGAAATATTGTCATTGACCTGTTGTACCAATGAACCTTGTTGCCTTTTTGGTCTTAAGGAATAAGCAACAACACATATATATTATTTTCTTGAATTCTGCTTTGAACTTGCGACCAGTTAAACAATATATATAAAAGTTGACGGCCCCATTGGAAAACAACATAACGAGTGTGAGACACTGTAACAATGCAAAATACCCCATATCAATTGGGTCTTTTATACCAACTAATGAATACACCACTGCAAGAGCCCGTAAGGCATTGTCAGAAGGAGAAAAGAACTGGTTGTAGCAATCAATGTCACTGTCAATGAATGACACTTTCCGTTGTCTGGAATCCTGGGTGGCTTGTTGGCACAGAAAGACGTGTGTCTGATCTCACAGACCTCACAGTGTCCAGAGGAGAACACTGTTGTTGACCGCCAGCAACACGAAGGGTAAGAAAGAACCCATAATCAGATCTATCCAGTGCCATATCACTATGAAAAACCATGAGTACTCATGTGATGCGGCTATAATACACTTTCCCTTGAAGAAAATATGTCCGTAAAGTCAAGTGACAATTGATCAGACTGATGACGATGATCACTACACCAGCTGTAACTCGAGACTTCCGCTTTGTCCACACAGTGTTGACGTGAAGTGGCCACAGGACAGAAGCTGCTCTTAGCGTGGTGAGGGCCACAAGCACCCATGCTGACAAATGGGTTGTCGTATACGTCATCATAGGTGAGAGCCTGCACAGCAAGGAACCCCTGTCCTGTAATTTTGGAACATTAAACGTGGAACGGAGCCATGTATCCAAGGGACCTACTATCATCATCAACTGATCAGACCAGGCCAGAACCTGAAAGAAAACGCTATACGTTGATGCAGTAAAGACGAAACATGATAAGCATTATCATAAAATTTCCGAAAATTCCGAATACAAGCACGATAGGACAGCCGATATCGTATATTCGTCTTCCGATTTTATACAACTCTTTGATTTCATCAATCCAGTTATACCCTGAAAGTGTGTCCGTGGCTGCCATTGCATTTAGCTACCGTCTTTTACTGTTTACTCCGAAGTCTGACGCACGACGGAGTTTGTTGGTACATACAGAAGGTGGACTTTTTTTATGTCACATCTGTCTACCTTAACATGTACACAGAGTTATGCACTGATAGCACACCTGTCAGAACTGTTGAGCATCTGCAATGATGATAAAACAGTCACAACCTATAAACAGCACCGCAGTACATATAATAACAATAATAATAATAATAATAATAGTAATAATAATAATAATAATAACAATAATAATGAATACTTATATAGCGCCTATTCTCGGCTTGAGACCAAGCTCTAAGCGCTTTACAATCCGCACTCGTTTACACAACGGGCTGCCTACCTGGGTAGTGCCGACTGAAGAGCTGCCAGCTGGCGCTTCATTCAGTCGTTTCCCGTGTCATCCAGTCAATATCGTTCAATATCGTTCACTCAAATTCCTTACTTCCTTCATTCTTGCCATTTCTTGCGCAGGGTGCATGCTATGTGTAACGTGTCATCCATACCAACGGCCAAACTGGCCTTCTCTTCTGAAAGTTGGTGATGGGATTTGACGTGTGTGCAAGATGTTATGCGTGCGGTCACACACGGGACCTCGATTTATAGTCTCATTCAAAGGACTGTATTGCTGGATCTTAGCTATTGTGCATTTCATACGAAAGTTTTGCAGGATTTGAACACTCTGATCGGAATTATATCCTGTCAAAGGAAACAACTAACACACATACTTCCACACACATGAGAGAGAGAGACAGAGAGAGAGAGAGAGAGAGAGAGAGAGAGAGAGAGAGAGAGAGAGAGAGAGAGAGAGCCGTCGCTGTGTCCATTGATCAACTGTCTCAACAAGTTAGTCGCTTGTGCGTTTATTGGCACTGCTGCTACATCCCCATTTCTAGTAGAAAGTCTCTGGTATACTCATCAAACCTCTCTCTCTCTCCTCTCTCTCTCTCTCTCTCTCTCTCTCTCTCTCTCTCTCTCTCTCTTTAACAAACCTTAACAAAATTGGACTTTGCCAGCATATTAATTGGCATCATATATGGCTAAAAAGGAAATCGTATCAAATTTGTCAGTTTTCCGCCTATATTACATGATTGTTTTCGATACTACTCTCTGGTGCCTGTCCAATGATGTTGTCGGTGCCAAACTGTATAACATGTGGCTGATCTGGTGTGAAGTGGAAGTGGATGATTGGAGGAGGAAAGGGAAAGTTCATGGGAGGATTACGGGGTTAAATGATAATAGGAGAATATATTGATTGTTAGTATTATAGACTATTTCAGTGTGTGTGTGTGTGTGTGTGTGTGTGTGTGTGTGTGTGTGTGTGTGTGTGTGTGTGTGTGTGTGTGGTGTATAATGGCGCATAACGATAAAAGTGCTTGCGCTCTATGAGAGTTGTGTGTGTGTGAGTGTGTGTGGTGTGTGTGTGTGTGTGTGTGTGTGTGTGTGTGTGTGTGTGTGTGTGTGTCTATGAATACCCCCACAGGTACTATTCAGTGGGTCACAGATTGCCGGACCTCCTGACTTGCAGTGGTCTTTTGACTGTAGGATCTGGATTACAAAATTTGCTTATAGTTTGTTGTCATTGTTGTTGTTGTTTTCGCATTTTGATATTGCTTGGGCTGCATTTTGGTAATTGATGCCAAGTGATTCTACCCAAGTGCATTTTCGATTGTTAACTGTCTGTCTCATCTTCAAATTGTTGACATTTTCTTCATTTGTTATTTTTGCCTGAATTTATCAGGTAACACTTGTATTTCTTTCTTTTCTTTGAGGTCGTGTTTGTCCTCGTTTTTCAGCACTTTCATATTTAGAATCTTGGTATTTGGTACTAACTGTGTGTGGATGTTTAGGTGTCGATCATTTGTCTCCTACACTTATCTGTCATTGATCATTATGACAAGCAATCAATGCAATGAGAAATGGTTAAGTAAATTTGGATTAAAAGCAGGTCACCTAAATGTATGTCACTTATTAAATAAAATGTCAGACATACCCTCTATTTTATCAAATTCAAATGATCACTTTCATTGCTTTGGTTTCTCTGAGTCAAGACTAACAGAGGTTATAACAGACAATCTAGTATCGATTCCAGGCTATAGTCTGATTAGGAGAGATGCCATGGCTAAACTGGACACTGGGCTGGTCACATTTGTTCACAACTTGGTAAATTATAAAAAAAAATAGACTTTATTCAAGTTTAAAAGGCTGTGCCAGTCTTGAATAAAAGTTACTCTGTGTTAGGTTTTCTTATGGGAGCAAAAAATACCCAACTTGTTTACTGTTTATCGTTTACTGTTCCCTGCCTCATTTCATTTCCGATTTTTGTTTTGATTAAATTGAGGTTATTTGTATTTGTTTCTGTCCGTCTGTGTTTGTCTTTTGATCTCCCTTGCATCTTTGGGTGGATCCTCAAGCGTAGGCTCAAAGATTGTCCCCTTTATTTTATACTGTTTGCATAATGTCTTTAGTTTTTCAGCAACTTTTTTCCTCCCCACACTTTCGTTTGGTTTCATTTACTACTCTTCGCTGGCTGCTTTGGGAGTGCTATTGGATTCTTTTTTGCACTCTTGGTGGTGAGAACACCACAGTATTATGGACTGTGGTGTGTCTCTATTTGACGCCAGGAGCGCAGACACAACCAGCCGTGTCTCCCTGATGAGTCCGACCCAGCGGACGAAAGGCCTCGGAGCAGGCAATACAAATATATCTGCCTTCAAAAGAGGTTGCGATGGTTCCCTTATGCAGCTAGTGAAGAGTTTTCATATCTGTAACATATTTTCTTAATTTCATGTTCCCAGTTTCTCCATCTTCAAATTACCCTCCCCCCCCCCCCCCCCCCCCCCCCTCCTTAAGTCCAAATCTTTGCCAAGTCATTACTATGAAGATAGTTCAGTTGTTGGCCTGCGCTTGTTTTTTCCCCCACTATTAGATTGTTCGTCTATGTATTTGTCTGACTTTATTCAAGTTTAAAAGGCTGTGCCAGTCTTGAATAAAAGTTACTCTGTGTTAGGTTTTCTTATGGGAGCAAAAAATACCCAACTTGTTTACTGTTTATCAAATAAACTTGTTTGATAAATACTGCATTGAGTGCATTTGGATAGAAATTTGTTTGAAAGGGACAAAACCAGTCTTAGTAGGTTTTCTATATAGAAATCCAGAAGAACGTGTCGAGTGGTTTGATCGCTTCGATCTCATGATGGAGGATGTATACGCTTATGCAACAGAGATAATACTACTTGGAGATGTTAATATTGATTTACTTAAACCGCATAGCAACTGGAAAGAAATCTTTGAACTGCAGAATTTAAAACAATTAATTAACACACCAACCAGAATAACATCACAGTCTGAAACACTTATTGACCATATATATGTAATTGACCCGTCTAATATTATTGAAACTTCTGTACCGGTGTTTGGTCTTAGTGATCACTTTTCTGTTTGTTTAACATGGTCAAAAAAAGGAACGAAAATTCCCAGATGTAGCCACCAACACATATCTTCTCGTTGTTATAAAACATTAAATATTGATGTCCTTTTATCTGACCTGTGTTCTGCAAATTTTTCTGAGCTTTATCAATATACCGACCCCGACGAGGCCCTTGAAACTCGGTATCGTATTTTTCTGTCTGTAATTGATAAACATGTCCCTATTAGACTTAAACGTGTTAGAGCTGATGGCAAACCACAGTGGTTAACCGAAGAAATCAATGCAGCCATTAAACTTCGAGATAATTTATTACAGTCTGCAGGGAAAAGTGACAGTTTTAAGAAACAACGAAATAAAGTAACTGCCTTAAAAAGATATACTCGCAAAAAATATTTCAAAGAACTTATTGCTTCTAAAACAGATACAAAATCCATCTGGAAAGGCATTAACGAATTATCTGGGAAAAAAATCTGATACTGCTATTCATTCGGGAATGGATTTATCCACCGAAAAATTCAATTTACACTTTTCAACAATAGCTGAGAAAACGATAAACTCTGATCACATGATAAACAATGATCTATCATCGTTGAAAGATTATTGTGATTCTAAACACATAGATACAAAACTTCAATTTGAATATTTAAGTGTACACGAAGTGTATAGGGCACTATGTGCTTTAAAACAATCTAACTGCTGTGGTCTTGACAACATTGACAGTAAAATCTTGAAATTATCTGCATCTGTAATATCTGAGCATCTCACCTACATTTACAACCTTTGCATCGAAAAGTGTTACTGGCCACAAGCTTTTAAAGTAGCCAAAGTACTACCAGTTTATAAATCTGGCGACCCAACTGATTTTTCAAATTATCGACCAATATCGATTCTATCTACTTTGTCTAAACCTCTAGAAAAACATCTTAAACGCAATCTCCAGTTACACTTTACTAAACATGATTTATTTCATCCTAACCAAAGCGGTTTTAGGAAAAAAAACCCATTCCTGTCATACAGCACTAACTAACTTAGTTGAACAATGGCTTTCAAACATTAATTGTAATCTATTTACAGGTGTACTTTTTTTTGTTTTGTTTTTGTTTTTGCTGTCCCCAACCTCTGCGCCACCTCAGAGGCAGTGCACCCACGCCGCTCATTCCGACACCCCGTCCACAGCCACAGCCCGGTCGGCCCCGCCGCAGCCCCGGCACCGGCAATCCACAGGGAGCAGTCAATGTCAAGTCGTCAAGAGGCAACCCACCGGAGGAGACACTGCACTGCTGCCGAGTCACTTCGGTGGTGTTCAGTGGCGCCTGTTCTGATCTAACATACGCAGGACACCACCTACTAAGCCCCCTACTGACGACAATAATTGCTTAGTCGCGGAGCCGGCGTGAGTGAGCTCTCCCTCCGGAGGGCGCCACCACGTCCGTCCAACGACAGCTCCCATGGACTCGCCGATACCGGTGACCCCGACGGAACCAAACCAAGGCCAGAGACGTGGAGAGGACATCGAAACTGAGGTCACCATGAGAGCAGGGCATGAAGGGCCACAGAATTTGAGACATTTTTTGTTATGCTGATCGATGAGAATGAGGATGATTAAGATGATGCTACAGATTTCCATTTCGGTCTGAGACTACATGACAGGGCTGTACTCTACGCTTCCTTTCATAATATATCCCGGCGTCAACCAGGCCCGAGATATACAGGCACCTGCAGTGTTGGTCAGGAAATTTGAGCAACACTCTCAGAAACGCATCCATTAAGTGGATGAAACTCGACTGTGTGGTCCCAGTCTTCCCAACTGAGTCCGCAGCAACTCAACTCTGGGTAGGAGCCGGTCGGGGCAGAAAAACCCACATGACTTCTGATGGGATTCGAACCCACGACCTCCCAGCCGGGAGTCCGCGACGCTGACCACTTCGCCACGGAGGCTGGTACAGGTGTACTTTTTGTTGACTTTGCAAAAGCCTTTGACATTATTGACCATAATCTTCTTGTAAGAAAACTTGTATTTTACGGTCTATCCAGAAAATCTCTTGATCTACTATCCTCTTTTTTGACCAACAGGAAACAGTCAGTTTTTAAAGCTCTGTAAAATCCACTTTCCTGCCAGTGAATTATGGTGTCCCCCAAGGATCAATTTTAGGTCCAATCCTTTTTTCGGTTTATATAAATGATCTTCCTCTAGCTATTTCCTCTTCATGTGAACTATTTGCTGACGACACGACACTCCACAGTAAAGGTAAAAATGTACACTCGGTATGCAGTGCTCTTCAAAAAGATATAAACAATCTTACTGAGTGGTCCAAACTAAATCACATGGCCCTCCATCCTATGAAATCCAAATTTATGTTGATATCAACCAGGCAAAAACGACAAAACATGAAAACTAGATCACCTCCATTGTATCTCTACGATCAGATTATAGAAGAAATTGATTCACATAAGTTACTTGGTCTCACTATCGATAACAATCTATCCTGGTCTAATCACTTTTCTGCTTTATCTCGGAAGATCTCAAGTAAGATATTTCAATTAAACAGAATTAAGCATTTCCTTGACCAACATTCTCGGAAGTTATTTTTCCATGCCTATATACAATCTGATATTGACTATGCTTCAACTTGCTGGGACATGGCCAGTCACAATTGCTTGAAACCACTGGAGCGTTTGTATAGATGTTCACTAAAAATCGTACTCCTTAAATCATCTCTTCAAGTTGCAAACTATAAAGAACTTGAGATTCTCCCATTCAGTCAGAAATGTCGTTTCAATAAGGGTGTGTTTATGTACAAAATAATGAACAATCTTGCACCTTCTTATCTACGTACCAAATTCCTTGTAAACACCTTTCGTAATAAACATTTGATATCTATTCCCCGGCCCAGAATTGATCTATTCATGTCTTCCTTAGCATATTTGGGTGGTAAACTTTGGAATGCAATTCCTTATGACATAAGGAATAAAAATAGCTTATCTACGTTTAAAACACGTTATCATTAATATCTAATGCTAAGCTATAGTTAACCTTCTGTGGTATTTTTGGATCGTAATCTTCTATCCAATTTCCTCAAATGTCCTTTTACTCATCTCTTTGTCTTTATTCTGCTGCCGGCTTGTATTCTCTGCCTATTTGTCTATCTGTCTGTCTGTATTGTCCGCCTGTCAGTCTCTCTCTCTCTCTCTCTCTCTCTCTCTCTCTCTCTCTCTCTCTCTCTCTCTCTCCCCCCCCTCTCTTCTCTCTCTCTCTCCTTCTATATCTGTCTGTCTTGTCTAGCTGTTGCCTGTCTACCTTCTATTGTCTGTCTCTAACTCATAAGGTTAAAGAATGTTTCTAAGGTATGTGCCCTTTCTCCTCATGACTTTTTAAATATATGTGTAAGTGGAAGTGTTGTGTAGGTATCTGCCCTATAATATGGGCCGGGGGCCTGCGCGTCAACATTCATGCTCTCACCTGCATACATACATTGTGTACAAGTATGCTTTGTACATATTTATATGTATGTATGTTTATGCATATGTATATGTGTATTAACTATATGTATATGTATATATGTATGTGTAAATATATTTATGTGTGTGTGTGGGTGTGTGTGTGTGCGTAAATATGTTCGCAATTTCTTTTTTCTTTTTTTTTGTGAAGGCATGGTGTAAAAAAAGCCATTATTATTGCTTATCCATCTTACCCTCAACAAAACATTCGTCCGTTCGTTCGTTCGTTCGTTCCAATTACCCAAACCTACCCCTTGGCCTTTTCCTTCCTTCTCTCTCTCTCTCTCTCTCTCTCTCTCTCTCTCTCTCTCTCTCTCTCTCTCTCTCTCCTCTCTCTCTCTCTCTCTCCATTTACCCCAAACCTACCCCTTGGCCTTTTCCTTCCCCGTTTCCTTCCCCTTGTTCGCTATGTTCACGCGTTTTTTTTTTTTTTTTTTTCTATTTGCGTTGGACAATAGCTAATTTGTTTTGAACTGTACAAGATTTTGTTATTCTTTGTTCTTTTTATATATGTATTTGCATTAATTTGATCTTTAAATGCATTATTTTGATCTTTACATTGTTTTTCTTTCTTTTTGCCCCAGGGCTGGGTGGAAAAAGACATTTGTATTGCTTATCTCATTACCCTGGTAAAATAAAATTTCGTTCGTTCGTTCGTTCGTTCGTTCTCCTTCACACACACACACACACACACACACACACACACACACACACACACACACACACACACACACACACAACACTTTGAACCATGAGCTCTCACAATGTTTACATGTACAATACCACTGACCAGTGTTTCCTCCAACAACTGGTAATACTTCAGATGAGGCACGCCAATGACATTGTGTTATTCGTTCACTTCATTCAATGTATGCTGGCTGCATGGTTACTGTGACGAAGTGCGCTTGAGTTCAAGAGGGTAAGCAAGGCCCCCTCCCTCCCCCGCCCCTCCCCCGTATACCTTGCATGCGTGAACTATATCATTTTCTGTAGGTATGCTCTTGCCAAATGAAACACATACATATTAAACGATATGCTTTTGTCTGTATTTGCCCAGATTGTCTCGCAGATAGCTTAAAACAGCAAAATCTCAAAGCCCCTTTCTCTGTATTTGGCCGGTTTATCCCAGAGAGAGAGAGAGCAAAAAAGAGAATCAAACACAAACACACAAAAAAACAACTTATGTATGATCTGCTCTGCTTAAACGTGTCATAGAAAAGGGTGATCCAAGAAATATAGAGGCGAAGAAGAAATATTTGACCAAGTTAAACCTACACCTAGCTCAGACAGGTATTGATGATTTAATTACAGCACGTGAACTGGATAACACAATAGCTAGATGCACTAAGGATAGTGCACCAGGTCCAGTCAAAATACGGTATCCATATATCCAACAGCTCTCAGAAGAGGACAGAGCCCACCACTTCAGTCTCTTGCAGGAAAGTTTCCATTAAGGCTATGTCTCAGAAGGCTGGACACACAGCTACTTAAAATCTTTACCAGAACCAGGAAAAGATCATCAGCTCAATGGCTACCGCATACCCACTATGCAGAATATAGCAGGAAAGCTCATGGAACGAATCATAGCAAGAAAACTCGCAGCGACTTTAAAAGTCGACAAATCCTCCCATCAGACCAAGGAGGTTACAGAACAGGTAAAGGTAAATGGAAAAATTGCGGCTGCTTTTGCCTATGAAGTACAGAAAAGGATTCCAAAGTAAGGTAGAAACAAAAGCAGTTGCAACAG